>JAKZAP010000094.1:97830-139663 GCA_023053575.1 Branchinecta lynchi | reverse complement strand
TCCGTATTACTAGAAATCTTTTCAAGCTCAAAACGTGCGTAAAATACGCTCGGATTTCAAAATACGCTCGGATTTCAAAATACGCTCGGATTTCAAAATACGCTCGGATTTTACGCAGTGTGTAAACCCACCATGACTTGGTAGGGATGCTGAAAAGAAGTTAACACGGCAACCAATGGTTATAAGTCTGTCGACTACCTTTCGAAATGGACCGAAGCATTTGCGCTCCGATCTAGTAAAACGGAAAGAATCGTAGCGATTTTGCGGGACTACTTTGCTGGACATGGATTACCTAAGGCTGTAGTATGTGACCAAGGTCACAATCTGATGGCCAAAAGCATGCGTCAGACTCTCGACGAACTAGGAGTGAAACAGAGCAACACTTCAGTATACCATGCTATGGCTAACGGTTTGTGCGAGCGCACAGACGCTACAGTAGTCCAGATGATAAAGAAAGTTGCCATGGAAAATCCTAAGAACTGGGACACCATATTGCCATCCGTCCTTTTTGCCTACCGAGAATCAGTACACGAGTCGACGGGTGTAACCCTTTTCGAAGCAGTTTACGAAGAAAACTCAAGGGGGCCCCTGCAGGTTTTCAAAGAAAAACTCACGGGTTCAGACCAAAGCAGGGAGGTGCACGAACAGGAGTAGCCCGAGCCCGTACCTCCAGGTAGTCTAACTACAAATATTACAGATGAAAGAAAAACTGGAAAAAATTCGAGAGGCGATTTTGGAAAACAGCGATTTTGGAAAACAGTGGAGAAGCCCAGAAAAAGCAAAAGGCCGAGTACGACGCGAGAGCATCAAAGGGCAAGAAGTTACAGCCAGGTGACCAAGCCCTGGTACTGTTAGAATCCGAAGGGTCCAAATTGGAAAGAAGGTGGCAAGGGCCACAGTGTAAAAAGTTTCTCCGAACAAGGATGCAGTATTTGCTACTGGGATTAATTTTATCTCTATTGGGATAAAATTAATCCGAATTAGGGATAATCTTATCTCAATAAAGACAAGATTAATCCCAGTAGCAAATACTGCAGGATTTTTTTTTACAGTTCAGTCGTGGTTCAGCAGAAAATTGGTGAGTGCAATTATGAAGTAACCGGGTATCTAAAAAGGAAAAAGTATTACACGCCAACTTGCTGCGAAAGTACTTCAGACCTTGTCAGTCCCTCTATTGCACAGTCCTAGAAACGCATCCACATGAAGAGAGCGAAGAGCCGCTCAGACTCGTAACATTCGAACCTGCAGAAGCCGGCAGCCTGGAAAAAGCTTATGTTCCCTACTCGGCGTATCGATGAACTGATTATTAAGGTTGGGAACGCCAGGTTCCTAACCATCCTAGATCTAACAAAGGGGTATTTCCAAATAGAACTAGACGAGGAAAGCATTAAGAAAACGGCATTCGTGACCCACAACGCGCACTTAGAGTTCCTTAGAATGCCTTTTGGTCTTAGGGACGCTGGGGCAACTTTCAACACGGAATCACAAACATGACTTCAACTGTCAAAGTCGTATTGATCTTGCAATGGGTCCTCAAAGCAACTAAGAAACTCCAAATCGTCCATCTCAACGGATGCACTGTCGCCTGAGCCACAATCCATAAAACCATGGCACAGTTTGAGTACCATTTCAAAGCGTTGCATGTCTTTCAGGATGAAGTACTTCCGACCATCTTTAGCCAAATCTCAGACAGGATTCCGGCAATATTTTTCGCGAACCTTTGTTTTTCTTCCCTGATGTAGGATATTTCTTCGCGTGAACGGTCAAGTCAGTTGACCAGCACTACTGCCTGACGCTTGATGAGATGCGGCACTCTTTGAGCCCCGTGTACTGGTATTTCGGCGCTAAAGAACCTGCCGTTCAAGTTCGTCACATCTTCAAAGGATGCGCGAAGGTAGCTTGAAGCCATGCTGGAAACCGCAGGAAGTGCGTTGTACTCTTCCAGGACCTTTCTTGTTGAAGCTGCCGTCTTGCGAATACAATCGCTGAATCGCTTGAACTGGGATTGCCCACCTACAAAAATCAACAAATTATATTTAGGAATTTGCTTGTACAATCAGAGATGGGCGAATCCGGTCCGGATTCGAATCCAGGATTTGTCCTTTTGGCCGGATTCAAATCTTCTGCTTGTCTGGCTGGTTTCGGATTCGGACTCGGATTCCAAACCCTCAATCATACGAATCCGCTCAAATTTCTAGTCTTCGTCCTTCTAGTTTCTGGTTGCCAATTTTTACTCAGTGAGCTTAGACAATCCAACAATTAACAAGTAATGTGTACGATAATGTGTACGATTACCTAAGACATGCGTAATTTTTATCACCTCTGCTGTTTTCTATTAAGGTTGGATTCGAATCCGGATCCGAATCCTCACCAAGAAATGGTGGATTCGGATTCGTACACAGACCTGAATTCGGATTGGAATCCTTTCATTGTCGGATTCGCCCATCTCTGTGCACAATACGAAATCCGCGAACTGTACGTTACGTCTGTCAATTAAAGGGACAAAGAGTACGGAGTCTTCCAACCAGGTCGTCCAAAGATGGTAATTTAGTTGCGTTCAACACTCGTTCTCCTAGCCTGGTGCGTGACTTCTAGGCCACCTCCCACGAAATCCCCATTTTAAGTAATCTCTTGCTTATATCAATCCGTCAATCATTTATTATAAAAAACGTAGCCGGACGTATCTTTTCCACGCTTGAGTGTTACTTCGGTTTTCGTTTCATGTTCTTTGTTCATTAGTTTGTGTGTCATTCCTTCCTACTGTTCGTAAGTGTTTTTTTTCAAGTTTATAGCCTAGTTCTATTAGGGTCAAAGTAGATTGACTGATGTAGAGATTCGGCCCTCGTCGACCTTAAGGAAGTGTATACTACTTCTTTCTTTCTGTCAAACTTACTTTCATATTTGTTCCTGGCGCCTAGCAATTGGCGATAATCTACGGCCAAATCGAACAATGTCTTCTGCAAAACGCGACGTTTCCGAGACACTTCTTTCACAAACAGAGGGTTGTTGACGGACCATCTCTGGTCTATGCCAAGCTGACTTTCAAGGTTTGACAGCGTCGCAGACACCCTGGAAGAAATATGAGTTGATTAAACACAAACCTAAAAAGCTTTCTTCTTAATTCGCAAACTCTGGGAAAATCAGCAACAGTCTCGCGTTCTTTTCCTTCTGTAATCTTTGCATCCAGCCAACCTCACTGCCTGCGCACACCAAACAAAAGAGATTTATGAAAATTTGTACATCTTCGTATTTGTTCGTCAAGTAAGCTGGAAGTCCAGTGACGTCGAAGTTGCATTTACACGGGATTGCGATGAAAGCCACATTTAAGGTATATATATATGTTCTTTTCAGTTCTTAATTTCTTACGGACTCTTAAGAATATTTACTAACTTTAGTAATGTTGTATAGTCCTTCAAAAAGAAAGAACATGCAAAGAAAGACATTCCAAAGAAGATTACTTACTTCTGGAATGTTGTATAGTCCTTCAGCCCCAAATGCACATCTCCAGAGCACATTGTCTTATAGACAATTAGCTGGTTTACATACTGGGAGGTCTTCTCACAGAAAGAGTGGTCGCCAACAGGTTCAGGTTGGATCCGTTCAGGAACTTGCCAAGAACGAACTTCATCGAGGGTCACTTCTGAGATTTTTTTAGGAGATTAAACGAACAGAAAACTAGACTCGCAGGGACAGATATGAAGCTACTAAATCCTCCTGCTGGTCTCTTGTATCGTCGGGCGCCCTTTCTCAATGGTTTACGTCAATATACCCAGGTACCCTTTTTCAATCTCTCATTTTGTTCGCGTGGCCAACCTTACACTGGAAACCGGCAATGGTTTCCAGCCTACCTAAAGTTCTTCTTTGCCGACTCGACCTTTTGGTCCTGACATTCCCTGCCATTCCAAGAACTAGTCCAAAAATGGTGAAACAGAAGTTTCTTGACAGGAACAAAACTTGAACAGATCAAAAACATAAGCAACGTACTGTAATCCTTCTGCAAGGTTTCCAGGTCTTTTTCGGTTAGCTTCTGTAGGTCGAAAGCTCGCTTCTCCCGTTCTCGCAGAGTGGGTGCTAGAATAGAAAACAGATTTGACAAATTTTATACCGGCCGACTTGTCATACTTAGTACAGGCCGAGAACGAACACCAATACCGAATCATAAACTATAGAACAAGCTATCCCCTCCAAAGGTCACCTTCATACGCGGCCTGGTTGTTCGATACCGTACGGACAGTATATGTATATCGTTGGCAGTGATGTACACACAGGAACAGTAGGATACATGACGAAGAGACCCAACTTAAACAAGACCAAAGGTTTCGATGGGATCCCAAAAATTAAATATTTGATCCAGACAATTAGGTTTTATCTTCACCACATCCAGTCTTCGCCAAACTCCTTGAACATTTTTACTCTTAAAATTTAGGAACAGATTTAGGTCAAATAGCTAATCATCTGAGAAAACAACGTTCAGCTATGGATTCAGCATGTGTGTTTACCCCTATGAGCCGATCGAAACGATCCGAAACGATCCCAATTTGCCAGTTTCGGCGAAATTCCGGAACTACTTGTCCGGCGAAAAAATAAATCTCAAAAACGAATTCATCGTATCTCCTTACCCTTATATCCAACATACAATCAACTTCAAATAAAAAATTTACACAAATTTTTCCGGATTCAGCCGGATTTTGGACGAACTATGTACCCAGCTAAAAAAAAAATGATTGTCATATACGGATACAGCATCTCTTCTTACCCCTTAATCGACTATCTCATTAGCTGTGTAAAAATATTTTGTTTTGTCCACCCCATCCACCACCGCTAAACATAGGGCTACAGAGCCCATCTACGAACTCAATCTTTCCCTTGACCCAAAGGATCCTCCCACCGAGTTTCGTCAAAATATCTGATTCCCTTCGAGATTTATCGCGCTCAAAGACAGACAGACGAATCGACGGACAGACGGACAACTTTTGCGATGTCATAGGTATCCCTCGACTTACGTTTTGGGATCCCAAAAAGTGGAATGAATGTTTTTAACGAATCTTAAGGCAATAACAGTTCGGCACTTACTCAGCTTTATCACTATGTTTACCATGGGAAGACGCGGTCCCAACTAAAGCGAGGAAGAAGGTCTAAGACAAGATTTCTCTATTTTAAAGAAAGTGGATAGCCGACTTTAAAAAAAATAAGAAAAGTTAACAGCACAGCCCAGAGAGAATCATTTGGGAAAACGCAGATTAGACACGGCTATCCTGTTGGCCAACTTATAGCTTTTGTAGAGCTAGTAAATCTAGAAAAAAGGAATACTTGCCTAAGGAAACCAAAGCCCTTCTTCTTGAATGAACAACAGCATGAGACAGCACAAGTCGTCTATGCTGCACTGTCATTCGCTTCACAGAGGGATCCAAGCCACGAAGGTAGGACCAGACTCTCTCCATGGTCTCCCCATCAGACAGTCCATTTCCAGGGACGTTTCTGACAGCAAATTTCATCTAGAAGAATCCACCAATCAGTACATACGCATAATTATACTGGCTGATTATAAGCAGGCATTTTATTATTTCTCTACTAAAGCAATCTCATTAGGAACATCACGTGTTTAGACAACTGGGCTTTTCTGCAGGTCACGGTCGGATGGGAGAAGGTGAATCCTAACTTAAATTGTCATTTCTGAACAGCCGCCACAAGCAGCTTCGTCAGCTGTTGCAAATTTAAATGGAAAAAATTACTGAACGAGTAGCATTTAGACTTATTTTAATGAATCAAGCAGGTGAAATTCTATTCTTCTCAAGGTTTCACTGATAAGGGCTTAGATAGAAGAGTCTAGTTACCCATCACTTATTCACTTAAAGAAGCTTCAAAATCCGACGAAAATGCGTTACTTCGTTGCTCCGCTATTCACGAATAATCGATTTTCAAATAGGGGAATTTCCTTGTCTTATCTGTATGCTCTATGCGCTTGACCACGTGTTGTATGCTCGACGAAAACTATTTACGAAAAGTAGGTGTTCACGCAGTGAGCTACCTTCCCTAAGCTGATTACTGGCCACTGAAACGCCGCGTATGTATTGAGATTCAGTTTTTCTGCGTCATATTAGAAATTTGCGTTGTGGGGACGACCGTAGATATTCTGAACGTCATTCTAGAGCAAATACTGAAAAATTAAAAAAATCCCTTAACACGATCCAAATAATGCAGTGTATTCAGTTAAATGAAACAAAAATAAGTAGGCTTTTCAGTTAAACTTTATGCGCTTCAGGGTCAATGGATACTGTATAGCAATTTGTCTGACGGGTGACAAGATTTTACGGTACTGATATTCGAAAAGACCAGAGAAATCAAACGGTTGTTTTCGGCAGCCTTCTTCCAATTTCTGTATCTCGAGCATTTACTTTCATATTTTATGAATAAAAAACATGAAATTAAAATCAGATAAGGCTCCAAGCGCCAGGATGGTTTGCATAATTTTGGAATATGTACACAAGTGATTCTTTAAGGGTTCAGGCGACAAAAAAGCGAATAAATCGTTGCTTACCTGACACTCTATCTTGTGACCATACGAGTGTAGTGTTGGGACACTTATGACAGTCCTGTTCAGAATACTGCTATTCCTGTTCTGGAAAGAATATTCTTCTGTAAAGGACCACTTTTGTGAAAAAATCGTTAATTACGTATCTCCATTGTGGACACTGGTGGACACTGCTGTGTGGTGTTTCTGTCTCTTTACAGTGTTCACATTAATGTTAATAGTTGTACACAAGACTAGTAGACGATTGTTCAATATTGGTTCTAAGGACTAATACATGTATAAGTGGCGAACGTAGACACTGGACTAACTAACAAAACGGCTCAAAAGAACCATTCTCACACTCGGGACTAGCAATTCGACCCTGCTCCTCTATCCCCAGATGTTGACCGGAACAGGACACATTAGTCCGTCAAGCTTGGTCCCAAAGTGTGGCCAATAAAGAATACACATATTCCAAAGGAAGAAACCTTATCTAAGGGCACTAGAAATTCAAGTGGGCCCTAAACAAAGACAGACTTTACACCATACTTGACATGCTCCTTATGAACGAGTAGTACAGAAACAGTTGTTTTCGCTGTACATTCCTCTGCTAACTTGACATCGGGATCCAGCTAGTTTTCACTTAATAGCGGAACAACAACAGTAATTTTTACGGTGCTAAAAACTAAATCCTAAATATGCTCCCTGCCAATTGCCAATACAATCGCAATAATCTTTCAAAACCGAGAAAAGAGAATTATAGGAAGAAATCAACCTTCCAGCAAAAAAACAAAAGGTCTGACGTACCTCAGATTGTGGTGGTGTTAAATGAAACCAGCGGCTCCTGAGCCTACTTTTAGCTGCACGCCCCTTCTCGGACGCTTCAGGACTAATTCTTTCTGCTTTCGTTTTGCACTGTAATGCTTCCGAGGCAGACGGCAACGCTTCTCGAGAATCACGGACTTGCTTATCAACCAAGTCCGTGCTTCCCTGCAAGGTGCTGACACTTCAACCAAGAAGAAATTTTGCAGGCAGAGAATCCAAAACGCATCTTGTGACGGATCAAAGAGGCGCTGCAGCAGCGATGCGGCAGTATTATTGCAACAATAAGGAGGCTCCGGTTAGGACTTAGTTGTAGGTAACCACATGGCACATACCTCCAGATGCTTGGTAACTTGGCAGCCGATCTCGTAGAAAACTTTAAATTCCATTTCCGGCATTTTTTCTATGAAGGATTCCATCATGCACACAAACATGCCGAACCTAAAAAAAAAAAGATGACTGAACATCTTTTTCTATCATTAAGAGACGTTGTAGACAGTAACAGTGAAGATCATGATTTCGGATCGCTTCAGCTATGAGGCGTGTTTGCCGATGTTCACACACCACTGCGCAAGTGGCGAGGAATTACTTGCGGATCACCCTAGTGACAAAAGCACGGCTCAGGTCTCCAGCAAAGAAAACCGTTTTTTAGCGATGCTACGTCTAAGTGATATAAGGGTTGAAACGTAGGTTGAATCTGTGCATGGCCTCCGGTAAGAGAATTCTTGAGCACCCTATCCATAAGTATATACTACCGCCACCGTTCAATACTGCTCGCGAACGACCTGCAAAAGTGGCCTCAGTGGTGATCCCAAAACTTCAACACGTAAAATGTGACCACATACGGTATGAAAAGACGTTTGTACCGTCTTTCGCTAAAATTTTTAATTTTATTTAGTGTTTACTTTTATATATGACGTTGACATATCTATATGAGTGTCTACATGTATATAGGACGATTTCGACAAATTTGGATTTCACCCCGATAGTTCGAAAAGAATAAAAGCGATATCTATCTATCTATATAGACTTTCAAAATAGTTACCGAAAACGTACTACCAGGAGAACAAATACAATCTTACATAAGATAAGACACAGTTGCCAGCATTCTGATACTACTCATCGTCTCAAGTTACAAGCAAAAGAATCTTGACTAAGGGGTCTTTAACCCCGGGCAACATCTACTTCTACAAAAAGTAATGAGCAAACGTGTACACTTAGAAAGAGATAGAACTTACCCTTCCCCTGGAGATTTATTGTCCATCAACCTCGTACAGAATTCATGACGACATGCAGCTCCGAAAATACCAGACACATCTAATGAGCGCATTTTCTTCTTTCCACGAAGATTATCTGCAGCTTGAAACAAACAAACTTTTCACAAACGGTTGAAATTAAAGGATTTGGTAAGGTTTTTCGACATATCGACCAACAATAAACTATAACAGAGCTGAAAAAAATTCAAGCAAAAACAAGGAACTGGAGCAACAAACACAATGATGCATGATTATCAGCCGGTACAGGGTCTAGCAGACTTCCCCCTTACATGGCACGTTTTTGCGTTTTTAGCATGACTGGGTCGGGGGAAGTTCCCCCGACCCAGTCACGTTGTCCCCCTAACATGGCACATTTCCCTTAAAATTCTGCGTTCCCCCCAAGAAATCACGCTCAGACAGCTACAACTTGTAGCTGTAGCTACAAAAATAGCTACATCCCCCCGGTAATATCCAGAGCGGCACGCTCCGGAGAACGACCGTGCCGCTCTGGGGGATGTAGCTATTCGTGTAGCTAAGCTACACGAGAGGTCCAAAAAACGCTGGGGGACACGATCCGTTGCCATGGCGACGACCGTGCCGCCCAGGGGGAAGAATCGTGCCGCTCTGGGGGATGTAGCTATTTGTAGCTATTCGTGTAGCTAAGCTACACGAGAGGTCCAAAAACGCTGGGGGACACGATCCGTTGCCATGGCGACGACCGTGCCGCTCAGGGGGAAATATCGTGCCGCTCTGGGGGATGTAGCTATTTGTAGCTAAGGTCCAAAAACGCTGGGGAACATGATCCGTTGCCATGGCGACGACCGTGCCGCTCAGGGGGAAGAATCGTGCCGCTCTGGGGGATGTAGCTATTCATGTAGCTAAGCTACACAAGAAGTCGCAAAACGCAGGGGGACACGATCCGTTGCCATGGCGACGACCGTGCCGCTCAGGGGGAAGAATCGTGCCGCTCTGGGGGATGTAGCTATTGATGTAGCTAAGCTACACAAGAAGTCGCAAAACGCAGGGGGACACGATTCGTTGCCATGGCGACGACCGTGCCGCATGTAGCTATTGATGTAGCTAAGCTACACAAGAAGTCGCAAAACGCAGGGGGACACGATTCGTTGCCATGGCGACGACCGTGCCGCTCAGGGGGAAAAATCGTGCCGCTCTGGGGGATGTAGCTATTGATGTAGCTAAGCTACACAAGGAGTCGCAAAACGCAGGGGGACACGATCCGTTGCCATGGCGACGACCGTGCCGCTCATGGGGGAAGTATCGTGCCGCTCTGGGGGATGTAGCTGTTCATGTAGCTAAGCTACACAAGAAGTCGCAAAACGCAGGGGGACACGATCCGTTGCCATGGCGATGACAGTGCCGCTCACGGGGAAAAATCGTGCCGCTCCGGGGGATGTAGCTAAGCCAAACAAGAAGTCGCAAAACGCAGGGGGACACGATCTTGTGTGCCGCTGCAGGGAAATCTTGTGCCGCCGTGAGAATAAAGCCACCGGTGGCGGCAATAAACGTGGAAATGATTGTGCCACCAAACGCAGGGGGACACGATTCGTTGCCATGGCGACGACCGTGCCGCATGTAGCTATTGATGTAGCAGAACTACAAGAAGTCGCAAAACGCAGGGGGACACGATCCGTTGCCATGGCGACGACCGTGCCGCTCATGGGGGAAGTATCGTGATGTAGCTGTTCATGTAGCTAAGCTACACAAGAAGTCGCAAAACGCAGGGGGACACGATCCGTTGCCATGGCGATGACCGTGCCGCTCACGGGGAAAAATCGTGCCGCTCCGGGGGATGTAGCTATTGATGTAGCTAAGCTACACAAGAAGTCGCAAAACGCAGGGGGACACGATCTTGTGTGCCGCTGCAGGGAAATCTTGTGCCGCCGTGAGAATAAAGCCAACGGTGGCGGCAATAAACGTGGAAATGATTGTGCCACCAACAAGACAGTTCTGCTTAGCCCAGTTAAGCGCCGCAAGCTAAAATTTAGCTTACTTATGCTTTAACACGGTCTTGTGTGCCGCTGCAGGAAAATCTTGTGCCGCCGCGAGAATAAAGCCATCGGTGGCAGCAATAAACGTGGAAATGATTGTGCCACCAACAATACAATTCTGCTTAGCCCAGTTAAGCGCCGCAAGCTAAAATTTAGCTTACTTATGGTAGTTAACTTTGTAACTTCTAGAGCGCCGCAGGCGAGAATTCTAAGAACTTTCTCAAAAATAGCTTTCTATTCTTAAAACTCGGTAGGGTAGTCAGAAGAAGCATTGCCTACAGAACGGTGTATAATTCACTTCGAAATTCTAAAGGGAACATCAGTTTTTGTATTTTTGAAAGGTTTTCCCCCTATTTCACCGACAGCAAGCGGTTTAATATTAAAAAGCTTAGAACTTTCTCAAAAATAGCTTTCTAATCTTTAAGCTCGGTAGGATAGTCAGATCAAGCATTGCCTACAGAAAGATGTATAATTCACTTTGAAATTCTAACTGGAACATCAGTTTTTGTATTTTTAAAAGGTTTCCCCCCTATTTCACCGACAGCAAGTGGTTCAACATTAGAAACCTAAGAACTTTCTTAAAAATAGCTTTCTATTCTTAAAACTCGGTAGGATATTCAGAACAAGCATTGCCTACAGAACGGTGTATAATTCACTTCGAAATTGTAACTGGAACATAAGTTTTTTTATTTTTAATAGGATTTCCCCCTCTTTTCACAGAGAGAAAGCGGTGCAGTATTAAAAACCTAAGAACTTTCTCAAAAATAGGTTTCGATTCTTAAAACTGGGTAGGATAGTCAGAGCAAGCATTGCCTACAGAACGGTGTATAATTCACTTCGAAATTGTAACTGGAACATAAGTTTTTGTATTTTTAATAGGATTTCCCCCTCTTTTCACAGAGAGAAAGCGGTTCAGTATTAAAAACCTAAGAACTTTCTCAAAAATAGCTTTCTATTCTTTAAACTCGGTAGGGTAGTCAGAACAAGCATTGCCTACAGAACGGTGTATAATTCACTTGGAAATTCTAACTGGAACGTAAGTTTTTGTATTTTTAAAAGGTTTTCCCCCTCTTTTCACCGACAGAAAGTGGTTCAACATTAAAAACCTAAGAACTTTCTTAAAAATAGCTTTCTATTCTTAAAACTCGGTAGGATATTCAGAACAAGCATTGCCTACAGAACGGTGTATAATTCACTTCGAAATTGTAACTGGAACATAAGTTTTTGTATTTTTAATAGGATTTCCCCCTCTTTTCACAGAGAGAAAGCGGTGCAGTATTAAAAACCTAAGAACTTTCTCAAAAATAGGTTTCGATTCTTAAAACTGGGTAGGATAGTCAGCACAAGCATTGCCTACAGAACGGTGTATAATTCACTTCGAAATTCTAACTGGAACATAAGTTTTTGTATTTTTAATAGGATTTCCCCCTCTTTTCACAGAGAGAAAGCGGTTCAGTATTAAAAACCTAAGAACTTTCTCAAAAATAGCTTTCCCCCTCTTTTCACAGAGAGAAAGCGGTTCAGTATTAAAAACCTAAGAACTTTCTCAAAAATAGCTTTCTATTCTTTAAACTCGGTAGGGTAGTCAGAACAAGCATTGCCTACAGAACGGTGTATAATTCACTTCGAAATTCTAACTGGAACGTAAGTTTTTGTATTTTTAAAAGGTTTTCCCCCTCTTTTCACCGACAGAAAGTGGTTCAACATTAAAAACCCAAGAACTTTCTTAAAAATAGCTTTCTATTCTTAAAACTCGGTAGGATAGTCAGAACAAGCATTGCCTACAGAACGGTGTATAATTCACTTCGAAATTGTAACTGGAACATAAGTTTTTGTATTTTTAATAGGATTTCTCCCTCTTTTCACAGAGAGAAAGCGGTTCAGTATTAAAAACCTAAGAACTTTCTCAAAAATAGCTTTCTATTCTTTAAACTCGGTAGGGTAGTCAGAACAAGCATTGCCTACAGAACGGTGTATAATTCACTTGGAAATTCTAACTGGAACGTAAGTTTTTGTATTTTTAAAAGGTTTTCCCCCTCTTTTCACCGACAGAAAGTGGTTCAACATTAAAAACCTAAGAACTTTCTTAAAAATAGCTTTCTATTCTTAAAACTCGGTAGGATAGTCAGAACAAGCATTGCCTACAGAAAGGTGTATAATTCAATTAGAAATTATAACTGGAACACAAGTTTTTGTATTTTTAAAAGGTTTTCCCCCTCTTTTCACCGAGAGAAAGCGGTGCAGTATTAAAAACCGAAGAACTTTCTCAAAAATAGGTTTCGATTCTTAAAACTGGGTAGGATAGTCAGAGCAAGCATTGCCTACAGAACAATGTACAATTCACTTCGAAATTCTAACTGGAACATTTTTGTTTGTATTTTTAAAAGGTTTCCCCCCTATTTCACCGACAGCAAGTGGTTCAACATTAAAAACCTAAGAACTTTCTAAAAAAAAGCTTTCTATTATTAAAACTCGGTAGGATAGTCAGCACAAGCATTGCCTACAGAACGGTGTATAATTCACTTCGAAATTCTAACTGGAACATAAGTTTTTGTATTTTTAATAGGATTTCCCCCTCTTTTCACAGAGAGAAAGCGGTTCAGTATTAAAAACCTAAGAACTTTCTCAAAAATAGCTTTCCCCCTCTTTTCACAGAGAGAAAGCGGTTCAGTATTAAAAACCTAAGAACTTTCTCAAAAATAGCTTTCTATTCTTTAAACTCGGTAGGGTAGTCAGAACAAGCATTGCCTACAGAACGGTGTATAATTCACTTGGAAATTCTAACTGGAACGTAAGTTTTTGTATTTTTAAAAGGTTTTCCCCCTCTTTTCACCGACAGAAAGTGGTTCAACATTAAAAACCTAAGAACTTTCTTAAAAATAGCTTTCTATTCTTAAAACTCGGTAGGATAGTCAGAACAAGCATTGCCTACAGAACGGTGTATAATTCAATTAGAAATTATAACTGGAACACAAGTTTTTGTATTTTTAAAAGGTTTTCCCCCTCTTTTCACCGAGAGAAAGCGGTGCAGTATTAAAAACCGAAGAACTTTCTCAAAAATAGGTTTCGATTCTTAAAACTGTGTAGGATAGTCAGAGCAAGCATTGCCTACAGAACAATGTACAATTCACTTCGAAATTCTAACTGGAACATTTTTGTTTGTATTTTTAAAAGGTTTCCCCCCTATTTCACCGACAGCAAGTGGTTCAACATTAAAAACCTAAGAACTTTCTAAAAAAAAGCTTTCTATTATTAAAACTCGGTAGGATAGTCAGCACAAGCATTGCCTACAGAACGGTGTATAATTCACTTCGAAATTCTAACTGGAACATAAGTTTTTGTATTTTTAATAGGATTTCCCCCTCTTTTCACAGAGAGAAAGCGGTTCAGTATTAAAAACCTAAGAACTTTCTCAAAAATAGCTTTCCCCCTCTTTTCACAGAGAGAAAGCGGTTCAGTATTAAAAACCTAAGAACTTTCTCAAAAATAGCTTTCTATTCTTTAAACTCGGTAGGGTAGTCAGAACAAGCATTGCCTACAGAACGGTGTATAATTCACTTGGAAATTCTAACTGGAACGTAAGTTTTTGTATTTTTAAAAGGTTTTCCCCCCCTTTTCACCGACAGAAAGTGGTTCAACATTAAAAACCTAAGAACTTTCTTAAAAATAGCTTTCTATTCTTAAAACTCGGTAGGATAGTCAGAACAAGCATTGCCTACAGAACGGTGTATAATTCACTTCGAAATTGTAACTGGAACATAAGTTTTTGTATTTTTAATAGGATTTCCCCCTCTTTTCACAGAGAGAAAGCGGTTCAGTATTAAAAACCTAAGAACTTTCTCAAAAATAGCTGTCTATTCTTTAAACTCGGTAGGGTAGTCAGAACAAGCATTGCCTACAGAACGGTGTATAATTCACTTGGAAATTCTAACTGGAACGTAAGTTTTTGTATTTTTAAAAGGTTTTCCCCCTCTTTTCACCGACAGAAAGTGGTTCAACATTAAAAACCTAAGAACTTTCTTAAAAATAGCTTTCTATTCTTAAAACTCGGTAGGATAGTCAGAACAAGCATCGCCTACAGAACGGTGTATAATTCAATTAGAAATTATAACTGGAACACAAGTTTTTGTATTTTTAAAAGGTTTTCCCCCTCTTTTCACCGAGAGAAAGCGGTGCAGTATTAAAAACCTAAGAACTTTCTCAAAAATAGGTTTCGATTCTTAAAACTGGGTAGGATAGTCAAAGCAAGCATTGCCTACAGAACAATGTACAATTCACTTCGAAATTCTAACTGGAACATTTTTGTTTGTATTTTTAAAAGGTTTCCCCCCTATTTCACCGACAGCAAGTGGTTCAACATTAAAAACCTAAGAACTTTCTAAAAAAAAGCTTTCTATTATTAAAACTCGGTAGGATAGTCAGCACAAGCATTGCCTACAGAACGGTGTATAATTCACTTCGAAATTCTAACTGGAACATCAGTTTTTGTATTTTTAAAAGGTTTCCCCAATATTTCACCGACAGCAAGCGGTTCAATATTAAGAACCTAAGAACTGTCTCAAAAATAGCTTTCTATTCTTAAAACTTGGTAGGATAGTCAGAACAAGCATATCCTACGGAACGATATATAATTCACTTCGAAATTGTAACTGGAACATAAGTTTTTGTATGTAAAGGTTTTCCCCCTCTTTTCACCGACAGAAAGCGGTTCAGTATTAAAAACCTAAGAACTTTCTCAAAAACAGGTTTCTATTATTAAAACTCGGTAGGATAGTCAGCACAAGCATTGCCTACAGAACGGTTTATAATACACTTCGAAATTCTAACTGGAACATCAGTTTTTGTATTTTTAAAAGGATTCCCCAATATTTCACCGACAGCAAGCGGTTCAATATTAAAAACCTAAGAACTTTCTCAAAAATAGCTTTCTATTCTTAAAACTTGGTAGGATAGAAAGAACAAGCATTGCCTACGGAACGATATATAATTCACTTCGAAATTCTAACTGGAACATAAGTTTTTGTATTTTTAAAAGGTTTTCCCCCTCTTTTCACCGACAGAAAGCGGTTCTGTATTAAAAACCTAAGAACTTTCTTAAAAATAGCTTTCTATTATTAAAACTCGGTAGGATAGTCAGCACAAGCATTGCCTACCGAACGATGTATCATTCGATTAGAAATTCTAACTGGAACACAAGTTTTTCTTTTATTAAAAGGATTCCCACTTGAGTTCACTAAAAGTCAAATCAAATCAAATCGTTTAATGTAAACAAGATACAGTCTCTCATAGGCATAGCCCAAATATGGTATCTTTTAGTCAAACAGTTAATACAAGAAAGATTTGTCAACGAGAAAAACAAAAAGAATAGGATAAAACGCACAAGTTACGAATTGTTAATAGTACGAACAAAACTCGGCACAAAGCTTCGAGAATAACGCTGTGACCTGGAGTAAACCGGTGTCAGTTTTGGAACTTTCGCAGCCGCCTCTCTGGGGAGTCGGGATCTGAGGGGGACAAAGGGGGGCGGGAGGAAGTTCTTGTAGATGGTTCGGAGGAGGAGGGTTGAGCCAAATTTTAGGCACAGTTTCTCTCGACGGGCAAAAAGGGGGTCAAGTTTGTATTCTTTTAGATAAAAAGAGTAAGGTAGTGGGGAACCTCCGTAGATGATTTGTAGAGACCTCTTCTGAACCCGTTCAATTTTATCACTTTCTTCTTTTGTAAGAGCAAGCAAGGTTTATCGTTGGGGAAGCAAACGACGCATTGGCGAAACCAATGCGCATCCAATCGATGCGCATTGGTAAGCCTCGTATACCTTCAAGTTTTCAATTTGATCGGACCAAAAACTTAATTTATTTTTTATTTACACCTCTCGAGTACCGGGAAATTTTAGAAAACTGAACAATTCACAACTTCATTATTAATTGACGTAACACCATGAAACTTGGTCAGATGATCAGAAGTAGCATTTGCTATCGAATGGTATATAGCTTGTTTGAAAATTCCACTTTTTCTCCCCCTTACTTTTTGCCGTTGAAAGCCACGTAGCACTAGTTAAATCTTTTAATCCTCTTAGACATTGCGAAGGTGCGCTCGCAAGGCCGCGACCTTGGGCTAGCGTAAAGCACATATAAGGCTTATGATACGTCCCCGGGGAAGGTTCAGAAAATGCAGGAGAATACCCTTTTTTAAAGAGTAATATTTTATTCAAATAACAAATACCAATAAATAGAGCGTGAAAAAACGAGCACAACGGTATATAATGTTCCATAGCTTCAAATATTTTAGCAAAAATTTTCACCTAATACGAAAGTGCCGAACGGGGGGAAGTAGCTATAAGTGTAGCTATCGGACGCACAGCTACACAAGTGAGCCACGAATGGGGAGATGTGAAAGTCTTTATTCTTTGATTTTTTATAACGAATTATATATGAATCGATAGAGAATCAAAAGCTGTATAAGATGGTATAAATGCCATTAGAATCCGGATTAAGCTGGAAGAGTAGGTCTGGAACACGCATCCTTTGCGTGAACATCCGTGCGTAGCTGGGGGAAGTACTTAAGAAAATTTTAAACTTAAACTTTTTATAATAAATAAGATATCATTGGATAGAGCGCAAAAAGATAGAACGATTGATGTGTTTCTTGTTAAGATCCAATACATTCTTGGATTTTTTTTAAGCGTTAAAGTTGAAAAAAAATTCGATTACATGGAAAACTTTTTTATTTTTGAGTTTTTCATAAAAGTAAATACGCCATTGGATAGAACTCATTGAGAATTAGTGAATGACGCAACCCTCACTTAAATCGGACTTGAAATCGCGGAGCAGCGATTTTTACAATTTTCACTTGCCGGCGATCCGCCGTGAAAAAATCAGTTTACATGGGATTTTTTTTTATCTTAAAGTTTTTCTCAGAAGTCAATACCCCGTTCGATAGATTTTATTGAGACTTAGTGACTGTGCAAAGCTCACTGGAATCGGACTTAAAACCTCGGTTCAGCGACTTTTTCCGTTTGATCGTTTCCGGTACCGGCAAAGTAAAAAAATTAGAAAATTAATAACTTTTTTATTAATTGGCTTTTAATAGTGAAACTTGGTAAGGTGATCCGGAATAACATGAGCTATGGAATGGTATATCGTTTTCAAGAAACATCCTATTTTTTCTCCCCCTTTACTTTTTGCTGCGAAGAGCCTTTTTGCGGGACTTCCCCGGCTGTACATCCAAAAACACAGAAAACGCTAAACTTGGGAAAGTTGTATTTATTATTATTTTATTCTAAAAAGGATATGGTTCGAAAGAGCGCAAAAAGTTGTACAAGTGGACCTAGTTTCATGAAGATAGAATTAAATCTGTGTCCCCGGGGGAGATTTGAAAGTTCATTTTCGTTCGGTAGCTACAATCGGACGCACAGCTACACAAGTGAGACACGAATGGGGAGATGTGAAAGTCTTTGTTCTTTGATTTTTTATAACGAATTATATATGAATCGATAGAGAATCAGATGGTTTAAGTGCCATTAGAATCCGGATTAAGCTGGAAGAGTAGGTCTGGAACACGCATCCTTTGCGTGAACATCCGTGCGTAGCTGGGGGAAGTACTTAAGAAAATCTTAAACTTAAACTTTTTATAATAAATAAGATATCATTGGATAGAGCGCAGAAAGATAGAACGAATGATGTGTTTCTTGTTAAGATCCAATACATTCTTGGATATTTTTTTAAGCGTTAAAGTTGAAAAAAAATTCGATTACATGGAAAACTTTTTTATTTTTTAGTTTTTCATAAAAGTAAATACGCCATTGGATAGAACTCATTGAGACGTAGTGAATGACGCAACCCCCACTTGAATCGGACTTGAAATGTCGGAGCAGCGATTTTTACAATTTAAAAAAAAAAGACTAAACACGCTAACGTTGGAAAAGCTGTATTTATTTTTATTTCATTCTGAAATGGATATGATTCGAAAGAGCGTAAAAAGTTGTACAAGTCTACCAAGTTTCATTAAGATATAATCAATACTTTGCCCCCGGGGGAGATTTGAAAGTTCATTTTCGTTCGGTAGCTAAAATCGGACGCACAGCTACACAAGTGAGCCACGAACGGGGAGATGTGAAAGTCTTTATTCTTTGATTTTTTATAACGAATTATATATGAATCGAAGTCACCATGGAAAACTTTAACCTATCGGGATAGCGCAAAGACGTGAGCGGCTGATCTGCTCCAGATACTATCTACTAGCGTGTTTAGAGTCCATAAAATGGCTGTCTGGATTCCGGAAGAAAGATCTGGAAGGTGAAAACCTGGCTTTTATCCTTAGCTCGGCTTTCTGAAAGGGGGCCCGCGCCATCCCAAAAGCATGGTTTTCATTGGGGCGCTTGCGCTGACCTATTAGCACAAACCACAACTACTGTCCTGTATGAATCGAAATAACAAAAACCAGCAAATATTTTGCCGAGACCAATAAAAATAAAGATTTTTTGTTATTTCATTATTAATAATTTGTTTTTTCTCAGAATTTTTTTATTCTAAAACTGAATGATCCCAGAAGCTATTTTCTTACGGGTGTGAATATTTGGAAGAGTTAAAATATTTAAGCCGTTGCTTAATTTCCCGGTTCGGTCTGTTGCCGAGGGGAGAACTTAAAAACCAAAATTCAGAAAACAATGTTCATGCATCACCACTGAAGGGTTGATCCAATCAAGGACCCTCTGCAGGAGTCGAACCTGCTGCAAAAAATCATATCCAAATTTGGGTTTACGAATTACCATCATCAGTAAACTTAATTATATATATATATAAAAAACATCGATAGAAGCTCGTCCAACCGGTTGCTTCGTTAGCAGTACGTTTAACTCAGTACAGTATAACATTTATGTATTACGCATTAGCGCATGATACCCCGTGGACAAACCGGAACCCCCTCCCCTCACTTTGGTTTAGTCTGTCATCGCTCATTCCTGGGCGGAAGAAAAATTGCGGGGTTGCACAAAACTAGCTTTACCATTCGACACAAAGTGCTGTTGAAACTAAGGATTCCAGAAACAGCGCGACAAATAACGCATGAATGAATGAATGATTTTCATCAGGCTCATCCAAAACAGTTACGCATTTATGTTGATAATGCGAAGCGTCAAGCACAATTAGTGGCAGTGGTGCATTTTCGCAGTGGTGCATTCCGAAACATTCGATTTATTATTTATCTAATCGTTTATTTTCTCTTGACTTAATTTCTTGTCAAGTAAAAAACTCCAAACAAAAAAGGACTAAACAGCAATCACGAGAATCGATGCAACATAATTGCTTTTTCGCGGTCAGACTTTATACTTCAGGGATGTGTTGTTTTCTCAGAGCGGCACACAATTCCATAGTCATATGATTCTTGGAACAAGCGGCTGTAAGAAGCAGCTATAAGTCTGTGCTTATTGTAGCTGTAAACCACGATTAGTTGCTATTGTAGGGGTTTTATTTAGTGATTTGTATTTGGTTGCAAGTCTACGCTGATTCGAGAAACTTACCTTGAGAGGTAACAAGCAGGACTTTCTGCAGCGAGCTTCCTACTACACCACCATGCTGTCCATGCTTACTGCAGTCTCTGTCTAAGCAGAAAACAGACCAGTCTTTTCGCTCATATGGGAGACAAACACCGTCCTAAAGTTTCAAAATTCACAATAAATATCGCGACAGCAATAGTGATAAAAAACAGTACGTTACAAATAGGATTTTTCCCACATACAGACTTCTCACGTAACAGCTAAAATAAAGAAATGAAGAGCTACAACAGCTCTTATACACGGGAAAGATATATATATTTTGCCAACTGAACAGTCGCTGTGGAGCAAAACAAGTAGAAAGATAGATTACGTGGACTTTTCCTTCTTCACTGGCTGAGAATCCTGACAGGAAAGGCACAAAAGAGTATTCTACTCAAACAAGACCCTTTCTCAACACAGGGAAAATAAGCAAGTTAAAAAATACAAAAAACAAACAGTTTCGTCGTGCTCTTCTTCGTTAAGAAAACGCAGCTCGCAAAAGTGATTGATTTTTATGTGAAGACGACAAGCAACTTCATCCTACTCTAATACTAGATCCTACTATAGTCGCGAGCAACCTACCGTAGTAATAGAAAAAAATCGAATCATTCCTTGGTGCCTTATCGTTAATCGGACAGCCGAAAGACATGTGATGAGTGCCTCGTGGCCAAAAATCAGGCAAACATAATAAGAACTAAATCCATGTGTATTACCGTATAGAATGCCAAGCCAAGTTGGTAAATACCGACCGAAAATGCTTGACATGCTGCTGCCATAAAAACTGTCTTACTTTGGGATTGGCCAGCACAAACACAAACGTACCTTCATCTGCAGTATCTTGCAACAGAACCGCTTGCTATGTGTAGCTTCCAAATGTTCGTCGCAGAAAACGTTAAAAGGACCAGGGCAGTAGCAAACTCAGTACTGCGTTTGTATCTATCGCATTTATGTGATAAACGTGGTTGGTTTCTATTACCAGATGTTTCAAAGCGATTGGGATTTTTATTTAATAAAATCATCCACTATTAAATGGAGTCCACAAAGGAAGTCTTGAATACAATCAGAATGAATAAATACAATGAGACAATCAGGAAAGAAGAACTAGTTCTAGGTTTGAAATATACTATTGTTAAAATGAGAATTGCTAAGACAAAATATGGTGATAAGTTGGTTGTAGTCATTAATCATAATGACAAACCCTGTGATTTGTTTATAACACAGAACTATAATGCCATTGCTAACGAATTACTTTTAAAGAAAAATCTAGTTTTGCAGCCTATTGTACGCGAAAACTAGAACAAAGAAACATATGTGGATTTAGAACTGCTTACTCAGTAATATTTGAATAAAAAAGAAGTAGTAGTATATTGTAGTATTTTATATGTAGTAAAGGGTAATATTTCTCATTTCTTGTATCCTTTATTTTGGAAGTAAGAAAATAAAAATGTTCTTAAAAAGGGGGATAATTTGGTAAAAAGGATGTTAAAGTTTAAGAAATTGATGTTAAAATGGGGTTTTGAAATTGGGGGGAGGGTGGAGTGGGAGCGGCGATCTTATACTACTCAGGGCACGACGTACAGAGGTACGCAGATGTCTGACTACACCCATTCAAGGAACATCCTTTCTCCAGATCGTAACTTTTACGCATTCCCAGCTCCATGGCGCCTCTAATTGACTCCCAATTTTCCATCTGGCTTGCCAGGCTTACCTGTATAATATATATTTAATCAGGATATTAATCTGCAGTCACTGCAATAGCCCGATTCTATGTTTGCTTGGGTAACCCAGGTAAAACTGACCACTCGATAACATAAGAAGTCTAAAAGCTTCTTTCCCTTGGACGAGATTTTAGCTGATTGATAATAGAACCTTCCAGTATGTTCTCTGGCTTGAGCAAGTCTCCTTGGAGAATCGAGATTATTCTGAGGCTACACCTAGTAGTATATTGAGAGGTGGCGACCCCATGTAGAATTTTTGGGTGCAACATGTCGCGTATGACACATGTGACATTTGACAGCGATTTTTTCCAACCTTATCCAACAAGACCAAAGGTTTCGATCGGATCCCAAAAATTCAATATCTAATCCAGACAACTGGGTCTTGTCTTAGCCAGATCCAGTCATCGCCAGACTCCTTGAACATTTTTACAATTAAAATTCAGAAAGGGAATCAGCATGTGTGTTTACCCCTAGAAGTCACATCTGTTTTGACGAAAACTTCCTGCCACTTCTGCCAATATCACCCTTTCGGCCGAACTCCAAAACTACTTGTCCGGCGAAAAAAGAAAACTGAAAAACGAACTCAGGGTATCTTCTTTCCCAATTATTGAACATCTAATCAACTTCAAATAAAAATTTAACTTATAACAAATTTTCCGACTCCAGCCGGATTCCGGTCGAACTATATGTCCGGGTAAAATATGATTTGTCACACGCGGATTCAGCATCTCTTCTTACCTCTAAATCGGTTATCTAATCAACTAGAAATAAAACTTTAACTTCTAACAATTTTCCGGTTTTGACCGGATTCCGGGCGAACTACATGTCCGGGTAGAAAACGATTTTCACATAAGAGTTCAGCAAGTCTTCTTGCCCTAAATCGAATATCTAATCAACTCGAAATAAAACTTTTAATTTTAACAAACTTTCCGGTTTCGGCCGATTTCCGGGCAAACTACTTGTCCGTCGAGAAAATGGTTTTCACCATAGCATGTCTTCCTACCCCTAAATCGAATATCTAATCAACTTCAAATAAAACTTTTACTTTTAACAAACTATTCGGTTTCCTGTCATTTGATTTTTGATGGCCTTTCTATTACGTTCAAAAATTCTATACCTTATTTGTTTCACTTATAGTCAAAGTTTGACCAACAATCCATGCACATAACCTTGTCTCTCACTCTTGGTCTATAATATCCCAGTGAGACTACACTTTAACAACTAACTTATTGTAATTTTGACAGGCTAAAACCTGAAAGATCTAAGTGAGGCAGATACAAATCACCAGGGAGCAGAACAGGTAGCCGTATTGCTTCCCCCATGAATCGGGGTTGCGAAACCTGATTTAAACGACTCGACTCGTCTTTAGAGACGGGCCTACCTCAATCTCGCTTTGTAATCAACATTTTTCCATCTGTTCTGGGCACACTTGTTTCGTGGGTCTCCTGTCATTTGATTTTTGATGGCCTTTCTATTACGTTAAAAAATTTTACTCCTTATTTTTTTCACTTATAGTCAAAGTCTGACCAACAATCCATGCACATATCCTTGTCTCTCATTCTTGGTCTATAATATCCCAGTGAGACTTCACTTTAACAACTAACCTGTTGTAATTTTGACAGGCTAAAACCTGAAAGATCTAAGTGAGGCAGATACAAATCACCAGGGAGTAGAACAGGTAGCCGTATTGCTGCCCCCATGAATCGGGGTTGCGAAACCTGATTTAAACGACTCGACTCGTCTTTAGGGACGGGCCTACGACTGAAGCTCAGAATTAACAATTTTTGTTTAATGACTCGTATTATTTTTGACTCAAATGAATGCCTGGGACCTCGGCGAGGCCGAAATAAACGACTGATATGACTTAACAAAAGGTAGGGGGGGTGAATCACCCCCCCCCCCTCACCCTCCCTTCGGGCCACCCCTGGATGATCCAATTAACATCTCCTCAATCGCACCCAAATTACTTTGAATACTTCGCCGTTTCCTGCAGAGCAATTGAAACGCGACCACTAGCCGACCAATCACGTTACTGGCATGATTTACTTACTTCATTCGTGACTGTTCGTGACGGAGAAGAATCATAGCTCAGCGTTGCCAAATTAGGCGGCAATTTAGTATTAAAAGTGCCCGAAAATAGGACATGCTATATTTTAGAACTGAAATGCCATGACTTGGGAGTTAAATGTTAAAATTTGGCATTTAAATACTAAAGTCTGGGAGTTAAATGTTAAAGTTTGGCAGTTAAATACTAAAATCTGGGAAACTAAATGCCAAAGTTTCGGACCACACTGGCATGATTTGCTCCTTCATAAACAGAGACAAAAACGCAACAGAGACAAATGTGTTTCGGCGCCAACCGGTGTTCAGCGGAAACCGGTAACCGGTTGTCGCGAAAACACTTTTCATCGTAACCAAAAATCGGTCCTCCCTAAACGTTGGAAATTACGCGAAAACATGTTTGAAATTCGAAGATGATGACGTGATGAAGAAAGATATTTGAGACTAAAGATGGAAAAGAATTTGTAGCTGCAAATCAGCGGCTGACTTGGTTTTCTGTTAAGGGGTATCTGTAATGATAATATAAAATAATAGTAAAAAGAAAAGAAAAACTAGACCTACGTTGCCCGGGCAACGTGAAGTGTTGCGGCAACCTTTGTCCGGCTTCGCCGGCTAAAGTGTTGCGAGAGCAACACTTTGGTTTTGTTTCTTCGCTGTCGGTTAAATGCTGAAACTGTCAACTTATCGAAGCTTTTAAAACGGTATGTTCTAAAAAGAATAATCACATAATCAAAAGCTGTTCTTTAGCGTTGTAAAACCAACAACAAAACAATATCGGAAGAAGGCTATCCGTAACGTTTCAGGATTAAAATTCCATAGATGACACTATTAATTATTACAAAACTACCTTATTGTTTTACATTACCGTATCGTTTGTACCCGTTGCGTAAACAGTTAATCCTAGGTTATAGCGATAGACCATCGATACAAACTTTCTTACTGTCATATTTACAGAAATCGAATACAATGTGCACCAATTTTCAAAAATTTCTAGCCCCTCGTGAACCGATTTTACTTACAAGTCCGTCTCCCGTGATTGACATCAAATTCACCGGAAACAAATAATGGATACACCAGCTATCAAAAGTTGCAAACCCCTCATCGCTGAAATTGATTATAGCATAAAAGCCGATTATTACTTACAAGTCCCATGCATGTCTTACAATTGGGAACAAAATTGTTCTTACCATCGAATACACCTGAGACAAATAACAGGTATACCAACTAGCAAAAGCTGCAAAGTCCTCGTTGCCGAAGATGATTATGAGCTAACAGTCGACTGTTGCTTACAGTCGACTGTTGTTTACAAGTCCCTTACATGTGTCACAACTGGTATCGCCTATTTTTGGTTTCAGTGTGTACCTTACTCCTGAAGTTGTCAGCCCCTTGAAACTTTCAAACTGGTTTATCTCATGAAGGATTTTTGTTCAAAAAAATGGATGGCATATATTTTGATCAGCTCTTCAAGGGCTATCGATTGCCCTAACCACAACAAAAGCATATCGGAAAAAGGGACTAAATTGACTTTGCAGTCAGTTGAACTTTATCCTTTTCAATCGTAGACATCGTGACGGATGAAAACTTGGAATAATATCCTATATAATCTGGTTGGTATTATAAAGCTATCCGTAACTTTTTAGGATTAAAATACCATAGATGACACTTTTAATTATTACGAAACTACCTTGTTTTACATTACAGTATCGTTTGTACCCGTTGCGTTAACGGTAAATCCTAGGTTACAGCGATAGACCAACGATACAAACTTTCTTACCGTCAGATTTATATAAATCGAAAACAATGTGCAACAATTTGCACAAATTTCTAGCCCCTCGTGCACCGATTCTACTGACAAGTCCCTTTCCCGTGATAGACATCAAGTTCACCGGATAAAAATAATGGCTACACCGACTAGCAAAAGTTGCAAACCCCTCATCGCTGAAGATTTGTGTAGCATAACAGCCGATTATTACTTACAAGTCCCTTGCATGTTTTACATTTGGGAACCAAATTGTTCATCAAATGACAGGTACGCCAACAGCGAGAGCTGCAAACCCCTCATTGCCGAAGATGATTATGAGCTAACAGTCGCCTGTCGCGTACAAGTCCCCTAAATGTCTCACGACTGGTATCGCCTATTTTTGGTTTCAGTGTGTACCTTACTACTGAAGTTGTCAACCCCTTGAAACTTTCAAACCTGTGTATCTCATAAAGGAATTTTTTTACCAAAAAATGGATGTCATATACTTTGATCAGCTCATCAATGGCTATCGATTGCCGTCGATAAAAAAAATTCTACCTGTCTTAGTTCAAAAGTTGACTTTTTTGCCGTAGGCCAACTTTCTAACGTCACGACTTAGAAAGGAGCAAAGGATAAGCTCTAGTTTCTTTAGCAATGAGAGAACTTTCAAAGTTTAAGAGGCACATCTGATACCGTTACTCTACCACAAACCAAACTGCAAAAAAAATTATAAACTCAGCTGAAATCGTCGCAGACATGGACAGAAACAATAGATGGCAGCACTTTCGGACCCGTGGGAAAAAGCCACTTTTTTGTCTCTGTAGATTTTTCTATTTATCACTCAAAGAAGATATGTTGGCTGTGGGGCCGGCTAACTGCCGCATATATTTAACACTTATAGATTTTAGTCCATCTTCAATTTGAAACTGGTGCCTGCCTGCTTGCGTGCTAGAACGGAGCTTTCCACTCGAAAGCAGAAACATCTTTTGATGAAACGAAAGGTTCGCTACACAACTTCAGATAGTCCTCTCTGACATAGGCTATACAACTCCACTTCACTTCGCAAACCGTAGGCTCTGGCTCGAGGACAAGCAAAAACCATCCTTATTGGCCCCAGGCGAGAGTTCTACGGAGCTTTCCAAAATGTAATGTCATATTCATCAATCCGGCCTAAGGTCCACACTTTCCGTAAAAACCGCACAGGTTAGACCCTTCTCAGTTACCAGGAATAAAATGAAATCGGAGTCATAGGAAAAAAAAAAAAAAAAAAAAAAAAACGAGGACAAAACCAAAGTGTTGCTCTCGCAACACAATGAAAGTAAAACTGAAAAATTAAAAACTGAAATTAAAAGTTAAAATCAATACTAAAAACTAACAAGAGCTACGAGCTCATATGGCACTTGTTACGAGTAGGCACGGCTCGGTTATGTCAATGATATATCTAGTGTTTGCTAGGTGTCTTCCCACCAAGTTTCATCTCGATCCCTCCACTCATAGCGTTTTCCAATATTTCCGGTTCTCCCCTCCAGCTCCCCCCAAAAGTCACCGGATCCGGTCCGGATTTTAAGTGGGTCGTCTGAGGCATGAGGTCTTTCCAAATATCAAGTTTCATCGAGATCCGGTCACCCGTTCAAAAGTTATAAATACCTCAAGATTCCGGATTCCCCCTCCCTCCACTCCCCCGACAGTGCCCGAATCGGCTCGGTTATGTCAATGATGTATCTAGTGTTTGCTAGGTGTCTTCCCACCAAGTTTCATCTCGATCCCTCCACTCATAGCGTTTCCAAAGATTTCCGGTTGCCCCCTCCAGCTCCCCCCAAAAGTCACCGGATCCGGTCCAGATTTTAAGTGGGTCGTCTGAGGGATGAGGTCTTTCCAAATATCAAGTTCCATCGAGATCCGATCACCCGTTCAAAAGTTATAAATACCTCAAGATTCCGGATTCCCCCTCCCTCTACTCCCCCCACAGTACCCGAATCGGCTCGGTTATGTCAATGATGTATCTAGTGTTTGCTAGGTGTCTTCCCACCAAGTTTCATCTCGATCCCTCCACTCATAGCGTTTCCCAAGATTTCCGGTTGCCCCCTCCAGCTCCCCCCAAAAGTCACCGGATCCGGTCCAGATTTTAAGTGGGTCGTCTGAGGGATGAGGTCTTTCCAAATATCAAGTTCCATCGAGATCAGATCCCCCGTTCAAAAGTTATAAATACCTCAAGATTCCGGATTCCCCCTCCCTCTACTCCCCCCACAGTGCCCGAATCGGCTCGGTTATGTCAACGATGTATCTAGTGTTTGCTAGGTGTCTTCCCACAAAGTTTCATCTCGATCCCTCCACTCATAGCGTTTCCCAAGATTTCCGGTTGCCCCCTCCAGCTCCCCCCAAAAGTCACCGGATCCGGTCCGGATTTTAAGTAGGTCGTCTGAGGCATGAGGTCTTTCCAAATATCAAGTTCCATCGAGATCCGATCACCCGTTCAAAAGTTATAAATACCTCAAGATTCCGGATTCCCCCTCCCTCCACTCCCCCCACAGTGCCCGAATCGGCTCGGTTATGTCAACGATGTATCTAGTGTTTGCTAGGTGTCTTCCCACCAAGTTTCATCTCGATCCCTCCACTCATAGCGTTTCCCAAGATTTCCGGTTGCCCCCTCCAGCTCCCCCCAAAAGTCACCGGATCCGGTCCGGATTTTAAGTGGGTCGTCTGAGACATGAGGTCGTTCCAAATATCAAGTTTCATCGAGATCCGATCACCCGTTCAAAAGTTAAAAATACCTCAAGATTCCGGATTCCCCCTCCCTCCACTCCCCCCACGGTGCTCGGATCGGGGAAGTGACTATTTCCAACTTAATCATTTGGGGTCCCTGATATGCCTGCCAAGTTTTATCATCCTAGCTTATGTGGAAGTGCCCGAACTAGCAAAACCTGGACAGACCGACAGACCGACAGACCGACAGACCGACAGACCGACAGACCGACAGACCGACAGACCGACAGACCGACGGACGGACAGAAATTGCGATCGCTATATGGCACTTGGCCGAAGGGCAAGTGCCATAAAAACTAAAATCAAATATTCCTTCAGCCCAAGCTGACTGCGATTATGTTTGACAGTGTGAACGGATACGTCAGCTGAATTTTATCAGAACTATATTTCGGCCCTTCTTGGAAATGGTCATCTTCAGGGTCAAAGCCACTCAAGTTGGAAACACGATACTGGCGAAAATATGACTCGCAATCACCTTGGGCTGAAGGAATATTTACTTTAAATTTTTAAGTTTAATTTTATTTCTTAGTTTTAGTTTTAATTTTCATTTTTAATTACAATTTTCAGTTTTTAATTTTTAAAATTTAAATTTAAATTAAAATTGAAACTAAAAATAAAAATTAAACTTAAAATTTTTAAAATTCGAAATTAATATTAAAAATTAAAATCAAATATAAAATTAAAATTAAGAATCAATAAAATATTCAAGTTATATTTCGTACTATATGTAAGTTTTTTTTTTAATTTTAGTAGATTTTCCTATTTGCTATTCCGCCTTTGTTTTTATTTTCTAGTTGATGAAGGTGAAGCTGAATCAGAACCAAGAATCGTGAACGGTAAACGATAACCGTTCCAAATAGTCCCCCAAGCCGCGCCGAATTCAAATTTGGCGGCGGCGGAGAGAATTTGGGTCGGCGGCGGCGCGCCGAAAAATTTTTTGGCGGCGCGCCGCCGGAAAGTTATCGGCGGCGCGCCGAAACTTTATCGGCGTTTGCTCTATTTTTAGCATTTTCAAGGTATTTTTTGCAATTTTCCAGCAGTTATTTTGTTATTGTATTATTTTGTCAGCCTTCGGTTCAAGTGCCATATTGGTGGTCCCTCTGTCTCACTTTAGCTAGTTCGGGTACTTCCACGTCAGCTAAGACGATGAAAGTTGACAAGCTTCTGAAGGACTCGGCTGAATGCCCAGCGAAATCATATTTTCGCGGATTAATCCGATCATTCGTGTGGGGGCTGGAGGGAGGGGGAACACGAAAAGTCGAAGTAAACTTTATTTATTGTGGGATCAAAAAGATACGATTACCACGGGAGGGTGGACTTTTGGATCATACA
The DNA here is from genome assembly GCA_023053575.1 of Branchinecta lynchi. Classification (NCBI taxonomy): domain Eukaryota; kingdom Metazoa; phylum Arthropoda; class Branchiopoda; order Anostraca; family Branchinectidae; genus Branchinecta; species Branchinecta lynchi. The sequence continues at coordinate 109,921 of JAKZAP010000094.1, read as the reverse complement.
AGGGACCAAAGGAATATAGTGATTGAGAGAAAACTTGGACAATACAAAAATCAGGGGTCGCCAGATACGTGATTTTGAAGACCAGACCGGATCCGACCTCGGGACAGGGGGAGCTGGAAGGGGCGTATGTTAAATTTATCGGAAGTACTCCGATTCAAGGGTGCTTGGTGTCTCACATAAAGAAAGTCCCATGATGAGACATTTAACTTTTCCGAAACTTTCCGGGTGGAGGGGGAGGCCCGGAAATCATTGCCCATGCGCAGATACCAATTGTATCGTACAAAGGTCATGGGTACTAGAGATTTTATTCTGAGTCCAGACTGGATACGTCCTCGGTAGGGGGAGTTGGGTGTCACCGAAATTTTACGGATGTTCTGCGATTCAAGGGAAACTTGTTCGGTAGTAAGTGCCGTAGATGCAGAATTTGCGACCAATCACGTTGGTGGGGTGGAGGGCGAGGCTTCGTATCCTGCATAGGAACCAAACGGATGGAGGGAATGGGATGAAATTTGGTCATAGTGAAATTGTTCATTAAAGTTAATCAAAACTAATTTCGTCAACTGCATATTTTTTTTTTCGAACAAAATCGGTTTTGGAAGCATTCCCCGTGTTCTCGCTGTTTTCTGTACGCGGAGTCCGCGTGGAGTGACTCCCTCTATTCTCGCCGTTCCCTTCGATTCCCCGAGAAGTCCTCGGCGAAGGGCGAGAATACGCCTATAGATGTATCCTCGCTATTCCACGGGGAATAGAAGGGAACGTCGAGAATATAGGGAGTCATAGGTCACTCCACGATCCACTTTATTTTGTTTTGTTTATTCTGATTGTTTTTAATTATTTTTATATTGCACCAACACCAGCAAAAATTGGTTCCCCTCCGAATCTGAAGGGGAGTCCTTTTTGATCATGGTGATGATAATCGGAGCATTCCCGTCCGTGGGGACTCGCGAGAATACGGGAAGTAGTCCCCGGGACAAATAAAAACGCTGGGATTCCGCAAGTGCAGAATCCCCGGGGAATGTCAAGAATACGCCTATAATACCTATCTAGTCCTGTGATATGGGGATGTAAAGTAATGTGTTCAAATGGAAGCAGTGGCCTTGAAAGTCTATTTTGGCTCAGGGTAGTCAGGGTACCATATAAATAGAACATTTCGGACATTTTCTCTCGCAAGCTGGCACGTTCCTCCAGGTCAGGTCACGAGTCGAGATTTGACATGTCACAAATGAGTTTAGACATCCAGGAACCCCTGAAATTCCCCCACCAAAGCCGGGTTCCGTCATGGCCCCATAATTACATATCTGGGACCCATAGCCTTGCACCGTTTGCGATATGTGAGGGTCAACATGAAGGATTGTTCATCCCCCCCCCTCCTCCATGGATGGTCGGATTCGGAAAAGAAGGACTCTTGGATTATCGGTCGGGTCCTTTATATGCATACATAATTTTATGGTCCTAGCTTGTATGGAAGTGTAGAAACTAGCAAAGTGAGACGAGGGGATAGACGAAGGAAGCGGCAAAAGAGGACAATTCAAAGCTAGTGCCATACAGTCCTTTAACCTATATAGGCTACCTGCTGCTTTACTACACATACAATTTGTGAAGGGGGGAATCCCCAGTACTCAAGGAGACCAACGATAGATTCGAGGTAATTAAAACGTTTTCCGACTTTCCGTGTAATGGCGCAACTGTCCGCAAAGAATGGCAAGTTTCACCACCCTAGCTAGTGCCGTCTTTACCCTTAGGCCAGTTAGGGCGGTGCTGGGGGCCAGGGGAAAAGAGAGGCCAAGCGGCAAGTGTAAATTGCTGAGAAATCAGGCTATGGTTGCTGGCCGTATCGCATTGTTCCTTACGATCCAGGTTACGCACCCTCGTCATTTACGTTACCGAAATTTTGACAGATGTGACCATAGTGTGGCTCGTATTTTTACGTTTTTGAAAAGGGGTCACAAACCCATGGATGATCTAGGGTCCACCAAAAGTAAAAGACGGCACTGGCCCTAGCTTGTCCGGATGTGTCTGAACTAGCAAACTTTGGACAGACAGCAAGGTCGCTATTGGTCACTTTGCTTACACGGTGTGGAGCTAACATATAATTTTTGGTAATAAATAATATTCCTGCACTGCCGCCATAACCGACGACTCACTGATTACTTGCTCATGGCAAAAACCAGAACAGTGTTTGGAAGATAAAACTCAAAAGAAAAAGAACTTGAAACATTTTACCTAAATAAATTCGGCGGCAAGATTTTAGCGGCGGGCCGCCGCCGGCGACCCCAACGGCGGCGCGCCGGCGCGCCGAGATGTTTTCGGCGGCGGCCCGCTGAGTTATTTTCGGCGGCCCGCTGAGTTATTTTCGGCGGCGCGCCGCCAACTTTCGTCGCGGCTTCGGGGACTAGTTCCAAAATTTCGTGACTGAAGATCGGAACCGATTGCCGAACCAAATTGTGGTCGACGCAAAAACACCGGTTCATCAGAACCGAAAGTCGCGAAAACACTGATTACTCTGAACCGAAGACGCAAGGTATTTGATCCCAATAGCTTGTTCACACGGGGCTGAAACAGCGGCCGAATCTCTATCAGCGGCTGATTTACGCGCGTAAATAGCGGGTGAAAGAATTCCAAAAATCAGCCGCTGATTTTCCAAATAAGCGCTTATTTTCGTCGCGGTCACCGATCGGGATAAACTAAATCCTTTGCAATGTGATATTGATGACTCTAGGGACAGTAAACAGACTGTAATGAGGGGAATTAGTGAAGCTTGGCGAGTTTTAGGTCAATCCAGTTCTAATTCTGTCAGAGCAATGTGAACATAACATGATTTTTACATTGAGCATACAAGGATTACTAAATGATTTCGAAAAAAAGGTAGAATAACTTTCTAATTTCAATAGCGTATGTTCTGTTTCTGTCTGGTATTTCTTTGATAAAATAATAATTTGAATAATTTTTCCATTCAACATTCACTGAAAAGTGACTGAACAACACTAAGGGTGTGTTTCGGCGCCAACCGATGTTCAGCGGAAACCGGTAACCGGTTGTCGCGAAAACAGTTTTTATCGTAACCAAAAATCGGTTCTCCCAAAACATTGGAAATTACGCGAAAACACGTTTCAAATTTGAAGACGATGACGTGATGAAGAAAGATATTCGATAATAAAGATGGACGAAGAATTTGTAGCTGCAACTGGAATTATATCAGCAGCTGACTGGGTTTTGTGTTAGGCTGTATCTGTCATGATAATACAAAATCATAGTAACAATAGCAAAAGAAAAAATTAAAGGTAAAACTGAAAAATTAAAAACTGGAAATTCTAATTAAAAATTAAAATTAAGACTAAAAATTAAAAATTTAAATTAAATATTCCTTCAGCTCAAGCTGACTGCGATCATATTTGACAGTGCGAAACGGATACGTCAGCTGAATTTTATCAGAGCTATATTTCGGCCCTTCTTGGCAATGGTCCTCTTCAGGGTCAAAGCCACTCAAGTTGGAAAAACCATAATTACGATCAGACTCGCAGTCAGCTTAGGCTGAAGGAATATTTACTTTTAATTTTTTATTTTTAAGTTTTATTTTTATTTTTAGTTTCAATGTTTATTTTTAATTACAATTTTTAGTTTTGAATTTTTAGTTTTACTTTGAATTTTTTTTTACTATTTTTTATTATTATTACAAATTAAAAACCGAAAATTGTAAATAGAAATTAAAATTAAAACTACAACAAAAAATTAAAAATAACCTTAAAAATTAAAATTAAAAATTAAATATTAAAACTAGAAATTAAAATAAAAAATTAAAATAAAAAATTAAAATTAAATACAAAATTCAAATTAAGAATCAATAAAATATTCAAGTTATATTTTGGACTATGTAAGTTCTTATTTTAACTTTAGAACATTTTTCTATTTGCTGTTCCGCCTTTGTTTTTATTTTCTAGTTGATGACGGTGAAGCTGAATCAGAACCAAGAATCGTGAACGGTAACGATAACCGTTCCAAAATTTCCTGACCGAAGATCGGAACCGATCTCCGAACCAAATTCTGGTCGACGCAAAAACACCGGTTCATCAGAACCGAAAGTCGCGAAAACACTGGTTACTCTGAACCGAAGTACATTGGTTGGCGCCGAAACAGGCCCTAAATGATTGCATTCTGTTCTCGTATTATTTATATTTATTATTAGTTATATTTTATGTTCAGTTGTCAAAGCAAAAATATTTAAATTAATATTATTTTCTTTTTAAGTTGAAATTTACCCAGTCGCCTGAAATCTGTCAATATTAGATTTTCGGCTTTTATCTACTCTAAAGACTAAAAATCTACTATATTTGACTTTGACAAACTCACAAGATGTTTGTGTTAATTTTAAGTATTTTGTTACAAGCAAAAAGAATATTCGGAATTAGGTTTTTCTTTTTAATTCTCCCGTCAACCAAACAGTTGATCCGTCGTCTGAACAGATCAGCCGCTGTTTACGCGCTTATTTCGGTCCCGTGTGAACAAGCTATAACCTGCTATAGCTCTACTCTATGGCAGTTTAGTAGCGCACGTAATTTCAAATTTCCAATCGGGCGTGCAACACGATTTCCTGTTAACTTGTGCGACTCCATGGAGTCATTATATGACGAAAGGCTTCAACAAGACAAGTCAAAAAATGATTCAGATCAATGTGAATCGATTTATAGTCTTCAGGGGTATGAGACAGGTATGAGTAATGTTTTTAAGCAAGGCCAAGGGCAGATGCTGTACTTTGAGTTTAGAGAGCCTCCTAATATCAGCTGTACCCTGACTATACAGTACCAGCCAGATACCAGCCAAACCATCCTCGATATTTGCGTGTGGTGCTACAACGTCTACATATGCCCCATGGTATGGGCATGAGGTTCGTCCGTTTTGACAGAGGGGTTGGTCACACCCTAAAAAGATGTACACCCAGTGGCACATGCCGCTTCAGTGCCGTGTGGTGCCGCCTTTTTTTTAAAATTAAAATATTGCGATAAACCATGATTTCTTTCTTTGTTGGCCTTATTTCTGCCTGGGTCAAAGGCGGTTTAGCTGACTTCCCTTTCTTGTAGGATCTTGATCGTATGGTGGAACAGTTCTTTCTCCTCTGACTTCTGAAGTATTGCTGAGTCGAGTTGATTATGCTCAAAGAAAGTGGTATCTTTACTTTCCAACATGAGGCCCACATTTTGGCTGTTTGGTTGTCGCGTGTTATGCATCCTTTTGTACCTGATTACATGCTCTACGCCTTTATTATTTATTCTGCGGGGTAGGCCAGACACTCCAGCCGAAACTCAGGCCACAAATGGCCCATTGTCTCAATCCCCCAATTCACAATTGATGGCGAAAGATCACTCTATAATACAATTGATGAAAACATCACTCTACCAAAACAATTGATAACAAAATCACTCATTCTACCGCTTTTTTTTTCGCGTTCTTACCTTAAAACCTGTCTAGCCTCCCTGTCAACTGAAGGTACCTGGACAGTTCCTTTAACCTGGCTTTCCTCACTACCTCGAGGAAATCAACATTCGGAGCGTGGGAAGCTTCCAAACGTTGCCTTGTCCATGCTGGGCACTCTTGGACAAAGTGGATATTTGTCTCTTCATCTACTCCGCATCTGGTACATATTGGAGACTCAATTTTTCCTGTATTTGAATCATGTTTTCCAAGGTTTCCAATTCCAGTAACAACCTGGATGATTCCCCGGATTTCATCTTTTTTCATGGCGATTAGCCTTCTAGTCAGCGCCTCGTTGCGCGTGGGTATTAAACTTCGCGTGGCTCGACAATCCACGCGGTTTTTCCACTTTTGGTCTACCTGTTTTTTCATCCATTCCCGGATTTCTGTCTTCCACCTACTTTCTGAAATGGGAATGAAGGGCTCAGGTCCATAGGTAACTCTTTTGGTAGCTTCCTTTGCTAGTGCATCGGCTTCCTCGTTTCCTGGGATACCAGAGTGTCCCGGGACCCACATCAAAGTGATTTGATTTCCATTATTTGCAACTGCATTAATCCTGTTAAAGCATTCCATCTCCAAAGGCTGTTTGCTTTTCGGGGTTTCAAGTGCTTTTAAGCATGCTTGATTATCCGAAAATACAAAAATCTCTTCGTTAGCAGCTCCTTTATCCAGAAGACTATCAATAACTTGCAGAATAGCGAACATCTCAGCCTGGTAGACTGATGAGAACTCCCCCAGGTGAGTGTACATCCTCTCTGGCTCTACATTTGTTTCGAACAGTATAGATGCTGCTCCCGTCATCTCATTAAATCGCGAGCCGTCAGTGTAGCGTCGGATCACTTCTGGGTTAGTTAAACTTTCCAGAAATCGTAAGGTCTCGGACCTTGTCTCAATTTTTACTTCAAAGCTCTTTCCACTTTTCATCGTAGTAATAGTTTGATCTTTAGGCATGTTCAGCACTGGCAGCTCATTCATCCATTTATTACAAATATCCAAATGGCTTCTCTTACTGATCTGATTTCTCTGACACCATGTGCCTTGGATCTCAAGTCGGACTCGTGTCCTCAGTGCTTCCCCTCTGAACCAAATCTCAAGGGGAGTTAACCCGAGCAGCATTTCTAGTGATGCTGTGGCGGTCCCTGGGAAACCTCCACTAATCATCAAGCATGCTAAGCTTTGTACCCTAACCAGGGGCATCATATGCGAATCAATTTTTGTGCTTCCTACCCATATTATGCAAGCATAAGAAAATCTACGCCTTGGTGTGTTGAGTGACAAGTTCCCATTCGAACAAAGTTTTGTTAAGCACGAGGGTCTCTGAGTTAAGTCTGTCGTAACCGGCATTTTCTTCGAGGGGATTGTGCCTTAAAATAATTTGAACTTTCTGCCATTCTGTCATGCTAGTTATTTCAAAATCATGTGCAAATTGCTGGGCAATCCCTTGTAATCATTTTTACCTTGCTTCCTGGCACTTTCTGCCGTTGCAGTTTGAAATCTATTCATGAAATTTCTCACTGTTTCTTGAAAGCAGACTATCTGGGGACTCAGCACATCATGAGGCAAAGTTAATAAGTTCTCTTCTATCCAAAAGCACCAACTCCTTTCAAAACTGTAGGCTACTTACTGAATTGAGCTAGAGTATCACAAAATCCAAAACTTGGGTGCACAAAGTAAGTTTTTTTTGTTGCCGAATAATGTAGAATTTCGAGCAGTGGTCAAAATGGTCAGCTGCAAATTTGGAGAAGTGGTGAGCTCAAAATTAGGGTACAAGCAGTACGACTTCTACCTATGAAGCTATACGGGCTGCTTACTGCAATGTGCAAAGAAAGCAAGTAGTGCACAGTGCACAAAAAGTAATTACCCAACCGTGCGGTTGCACAATAATAAAATGGCGATATGTTTATGATTCAGGAAACATTGAAACACACTGAACATATATACAACCGACAGATAGAAGTGCGTGGAGAGATGAGCTTATTGCGCATCCAGTGACATCTCAAACTGTGCTGTAACTTACGCACTAGAAAAGTTGGAAGAATAAGAAGAATTTGTGACGTATTCTGCATGATACAAGTTTCTTTACCCACAGAAGACAGAATATCGTATGTGAATCTATAGCTTATTGCTGAGTTATAATGTACTTTATTTCCTTAATAGCTTGTATTATACACGCTAGCACTGGATCGTCATTCACACAAATAACATATGACAATTACGTAAGTATGACAATTACATAAGTAGACATTTCATCTACACGTACAACTTGAAAATATAATTTGACTTAACTTCATCTACACGTACAACTTGAAAATATAATTTGAATCCACTAGAATTAAAATATTGGGTAAAATAGGGTAAAAAGATTTCAGGTAACGATCTGTCGAGTTTATGGGTGGTCTTTCTAGTCTCTGGGAATCAGCGTCCCTCTGTCTCTGTCGCGTACTAGGCCTGCTGTTTTCTGTAGTATCAAAATCAGGTAGAATTGCACGATGAGCATGTGATGCCAGACACTTGCTCCCGAACGCTATTGTCAGTTGGTGCCGCCGTTCAGCAAGGGTTGGCAGTTCGGCCATCCTCATAAGAAAGATAACCCGGGCCGAGCATAATCTTAACAGCCCTTTTTTGGATGGCTTCTAGTCTATCGGTCTGTGCGTTGGTAAGTCCTGGATGCCAAGCCGGACAGGCATACTCCAGGCAAGGTCGGATGTACGTGCAGTAAATACTGCGTAAATCTCGCGACGGAATTTCAAAACGTCTGAGAACCGCGAACGACTTGAGGAGAGGTGCTGCTTTTCGAGTAATATGCTGTACGTGAGAACTCCACTTGAGGTCATCATCAATTAACAAACCGAGGAGTTTAACTGTTGTTTACTCGAGACCTATATCCTCAACCTCAGGAAGGTCCCGTTTTAAAAAAGACACTCTGAGTACAACACTCTTTGTACGGCTTACTGAAAGTTTAACTTCGGATAGGTCTCGCTGCAATATGTCAAAAATTGTTGAAAGGGGTGATTCGTCATCCGAAGGAGAAAGTGAACGGAGCGAAATGGTTGAAAGATCGTCAGCAGATTTAAAACGGTGATAAAAAGTAGTCAACACTTTGTTAAAAACAATTAAAAAGCACAAAGGACCCAGCTTGGTACCCTGGGGCGTCCCGCAAAAAATACTCATGAATTCCGAAACGTCCTCGTTAAATCAACGTTAGTCAGCATTGCGTTCGACCTGTTAAGAAACTAGCTAGTAATCTAACCACGAATTTTCGAGCTCCCATTGCGGTCGATTCACTAATAATAACCTGATGATCTAAACTACCGAATGCTTTAATTATGTCACTCAGTAAGATCTCAGCATACGTGTTCTCAGTTTCTAGGTGCTTAAGGATATCATCAATTAATTTGACTAGATAATGGGTGGTGCTGCAACCAGGTCTAAAACCATACTGTCTAGGGTCTAAATTTTCTTCAACATCCGCGTAAAGATTTTCATAAATAAAACTCTCAAACACTTTCGATAGAGCTGGAGTTGAAGATATTGGTCGTAGGTCAGGTACTGATTTGGCACTTGTACATTTTGGTATAGGCGTTATATAAGCTCTCTTAAAACTATCTGGAAACACCCCGTCGATAAAGCATTGGTTAAAAACTGCAGCTAGGACAAAACTCAGTTCATCTGAACATTCAATTATTAGTTTAACAGGGATTTCACCAGGATAATTACTTTTGTTTGGGTTTAATGCACGTAGCCTTTGACGGACTGAGTCTGGCTCAATTTCTGGAATTTCACTTTGCGCCCCGATTTCAGGAAGCGAACTCAGTGGCTCGTGGGCACGGCATATGGACACGAAGTGTTTGTTTATCTGGCTGGCAGTAATGGGGTTTCCTTTGGAATCACAGATACTCGTAGGCTTCCTTACACGTCCCATCATTTGTTGCACTTTTTCGTGGAATTTTCGGGGCTCGGTTTTCTTTATTTTTAGAACACTCTGAACTCCAAATAACCGACGGGACTTTTTTATTTTATTTACAATTAAATTTCGAAGCCTATTGGCGTCTTGACGCAAACAGGATTTGTACAGTTTATCACGTTCCACTATTAGGCATTTCACTTTCTTACGAAATCCATGGCTTACCGTTCGGTTTAATAACAGAAGTTTTTTCGGGGAAAAATTCTTGGTATTTCTCAAATATTTTGGAGGTAACCGATTCCATCATGTGGTTAGCATCATTGCTAGCCAGAATATGGCTCCAGTTTTTTACTCTAAGCCATTCTTTGAAAGAATTGATTCCTTCGTCGGTCAGCGGTCTGTAGGTTACCTTTCTGTCATTACGTTTGAGCTTCCAGGAGTTAGGCTCCCAAACAATGGTGAAATGGTCACTGAGTCCAATCGCTGCCAGACTGGTGGGTTGCGAATAAAAATCCCCGCAGCTCGTAAAAATCAAATCGAGCACTTTGTTCTTACGGGTGTTCACTTTAACGACTTGGGACAATGAGAGATAGTCAGAAAGCCAGCCTTGTCGAATGTCATTGAAATGACCAACAATGTTTATTGCTGCGCAAGGATAGCGGGATCGAGTAGAGTCCGTGCACTGTTGGAGATAGGTAATGAGTTCTTTTCTGTAGGGACCCCTCGGGGGGTAGTAAACCACTCCAAAGACTATTGATGAAACTTCTTTGGGAAGGTTTCTTGGCCTGGTCCACAACCATAATACCTCGAAATCATGGTTTCGGGGGACCCCGGTTTCCAGTAAACGGTTGGGAATCGTCGATCGGCACACGATCCCTACTCCTCCACCGTGGGATACTGAGTAACCATCCTTATTGATCCTCGGGAGCAAGTTCACGTCGTAGCCGTCAAAGTTCGTCACTTCTGATGTGGATGACCAAGTCTCTGTGAGGCACGCTATGTCTATCGAGTTGTTAATCAAACTAAGCTCAAACTCCTCGAGTTTATTTGAAAGAGATTGGACGTTCGATAACAGCACTTTGGGGAATGAATACTGGAAAGGTGCTTTCACTGGAACAACTCTTGGAGGGGGTGGTACCGGTTTTGGGTCGGTATAGCATAGGGATTCAGGCCGCTGATCACTGACAGCGGAGGGGGACGACAAAGGATCGGTAGGCTGTAATTCTGTGCCTGAGGGTGGAACTGGGGTACTGGAGGGGTTCGGTTGTCCTGGACAATTGCAGTTCGGTTGTACCACGGGTACTGAGGTACTTTCGAACATCGTTAGGGTTGTCGTATTGACCGTCTGCTCTGTTTGTCTCGACTGTAATGAGTTGTGGCTTCTGGGCGGAAGTAATATCGGGGATAGGTGTCCAGAGCACGTGGAGGCTTGGGAATTATCATGTGCATGAGAGGCACAATTCTCTTCAGTGTTTTCGTTCGAACACTTGATTCTCGAGCCGGCTGTCGGTTTGTCGTCATAGGTCCGTTTTTTGGCTGATTTGCACGCTTAATGTACTTTTGGTTAGACTTTGATGCGTGCAAAAGCTCACAGAGTCCGAAGCAAAGGCCACTGGTGAATTTCCGACAGATCTGTCTGTGTGGGAGTTCCACGTTTGGCACCTTTTTAAATTAATACATGCTTTTGAATTTTAGTGATTCATGCTCGCTCTTTGTCCTGCGTATCCTAGAAAAAAAAAGTCTGTTTACTTTATTACCTAGGCTACTGTGAGCAAAACTGAATTTTGTAAAGAATGACTTGGACACTATCCTCAGAGGTTGAAGCACTGGTCTCATTTGGGTATACCCAAGCCTCGACCCAAACCCCAAGAATAGTAGGCTCCGCATTTGTGCCAACTGTGTATCCCTTACATAGTTCCCCAAATGTTAGATAACTTTATTTCTTCCACAGAATGTGTGAGGACTGATATTGATGGATCATCAGATAACCTTGAAGGCTTGGAATTTGAACCAGCAGATGAGGCGGATGTTTTACCTCTCACTGATACAGAAACTGACTTTGATGTAAGTACCTTTTCTTATCTCTTTCAGCTACTCAATAAACCTTGAAGTCTGATAGATTACATACTGATAATAGGATAACTTTTCTCGAGCAGATATGCATTGCATATCTTACTATTTCCCACAGGAAGTTATTTTATGACAGTTACTTTTCTGGAGGATGTTACGACCTCGTATCATCTTCCAAGAGGCTGATACGTAGCCGTAACAGCCTCCGTAGATGTTCATCGAGCACTTTGCTGAAATACTGAAAAATAGAAGATGAATTTTCACAAAAAAATAATTAGAAAATACTTTCAGTAAAATAAAAAAAAATACTTAAAATTTTTTAAAAAATAAAATAAGAAATAGAATGAATGTTGAAAAATTACAGAAGATTTTACCCTCTTAGACAACCAGTCCCTGCCCTAGGTCATAGCTTGTCACAGTCAGATCTGCTAGTTATTCAGCATTAACCACTGTCTTTGTTCTGGAATTATCTTGTTTCTCAGAAGCCTTCACGTTGGGTTTGTTATTGTTTACTTTTTACTTCCGCAACCCCTATAGTCGTTTTAGTAGATCTGTAGAATGTTTTCATGACCGTTAATTGGCATCTGAATCGCCAAAAAAGTAAAAGTCAATATTGGTGGAAACTGAAGTGCTTGTGTCTCAAGAGTAGTC
>JAKZAP010000094.1:0-97730 GCA_023053575.1 Branchinecta lynchi | reverse complement strand
GGGACTTCCAGTAACTGGCCAAACTTTTGAGATACAGCCCAGCCTACGATTTCGCTCGACAGTAAACACTGTATTTAACGAACGAATTCCTATCCTTTATGCAAATTATCTAACTCGATCACTGGGCGCTTAAATGAACTTGTTTGACTGGATGCCAGTGAATGACTCTAAGCAAACAAGGCTCAATGACGCATCGATCTCCGGCCCCTAAAGGTCATCATAGCGCCCTGCTCAGAAGATGCACCTGCAGCAACCGCCATCGGCCTATTAACCCTATAAATATCCCTTGAAACTTGACGAGGGTTATTTCCCAGGACAGAGGCCGCTTAACAACACGTTTGCGACACCTATTTTCTAAATATAAAATTCACGAGGGTGAATTCGAACTTCGAGGACCAATGAAGAAACGTGAAGCCGCCCGAAGGACTAAAATAAATAAGTGACTAATTCCACCAGCGATGAGTCGCTGACTCATAAATACAGAGTATACGGTGTATTTGTGTGGAGATCGCAGACATCAGAGGAACGAATTCAATGACTTTTTGTTGTAAATAGTCACTATGTCATCCACTCTTCGAGGGTTTGACCCCATTCGATTTTAGTGGAGGCGTACAGCAAGTACCCAGTACCGGCAGCCGGCATCGATTTCCATTTGTTAAAACTTTAAAATCAGCATGTTTAAAAGCGGGAGTCGCCAAAATTATGGTCGACGGCCTTTTGCATCATCTTTTAAAATTGTATGTTCATATTTCTTGAACCTCTGGTGTTGTGTTTTTATGGCACTTGACCTTCGGCCAAGTGCCATATAGCGATTGTAATTTCTGTCCGACAGTCGGTCCCGGTTTTGCTAGTTCGGGCACTTCCAGATAAGCTAGGACGATGAAACTTGGCAGGCATATCAAGAACTGGACCAGATTAAATTAGAAATCGTCACTTCCCCGATCCGACCATCTGGAGGGGAGTGGAGGGAGGGGGAATCCGGAAAAATTAGGAAAAATGAGATATTTTTAGCTTACGAACAGGTGATCGGATCTTAATGAAACTTGATATATGGAAGGACCTCGTGTCTCAGACCCTCCATTTTAAATCCAGACCGGATCCGGTGACACTGGGGGGAGTTGGAGGGGGAAACCAAAATCTTGGAAAACACTTAGAGTGGAGGGATCCGGATGAAACTTGGTGGAAAGTACAAGCAAACGTCCTAGATAAGTGACTGATATAACCGGAACGGATCCGCTCACTTTGGGGGAGTTGGGGGGGGGGAGAAGTCCGGATTTCTAGTGATCCCGCGAGTTCGGTGCTTCCTGGTGTGCTGGAACGATGGAAATTGACAGGCATGTCAGGGACCCGACCACATTAACAGGAAATCGTCCATTCCCCGATTCGACCATCTGGGGGGGGGGAGTGGAGGGAGGGTGAAGCCAAAATCTGAGGTATTTTTAGCTTGCGAACGGGTGATCGGATCTTGATGAAAGCTGATATTTAGGATGACCTCGTGTCTCAGACATCTCACTTTAAATTCGGGCCGGATCCGATGACACTGGGGGGAGTTGGAGGAGGGAACCGGAAATTTTGAGAAACGCTCAGAGTGGTGGGATCGGGATGAACCTTGGTGTGAAAAACAAGCACAAGTCCTAGACACGTCATTGACATAACCGGACCGGATCAGGGCACTGTGGGGGAGTTGGGGTGGGGGTCCGGATTTCTAGCGATCCCACGAGTCCGGCATACTTCCTGATGTCCTAGGGCGATGAAACTTGACAGGTATGTCAGGGATCCGAACAGATTGACTTAAGAACAGTCGTTTCCCCGACCCGACCATCGTGGGGGAAGTGGGTGGATGGGGAGGCCGGAATCTAGTGGCGTGCATAACTTTTAAACGGGTGACCGGATTTGAATGAAACTTGTCTGGTGAGCTATCGCCTCGGACGTTCAATGTCACGTCCGGGTCGGGTCCGATACCTGTGGGGATGGGGGGGGGGCGGAAAACTCAAGAAACTCTAGAAGCAGAGGGATTGGGACAGAACTTAATGGATGGAACAAGCATTAGGCCTGGATGAAATTGACGGAGCCAGATGGTTTCGGGGCTCTGTGGGGGGAGTTGGAGGGGGTTTCCTGGAATTCCGGTATTCGTGAGTCAGAATAGTTCCAGATGTAAAACGAAAACGAAACTTTGCAGGCATGTTAGCGACCCGAATTTTCTTGACTCAAGAACCTGACCTAACATACCCCCGGAAACTTCCGTTCCTAGATCCGAGCATTTTTTGGGGAGCAAGAGAAGAGAAATACGGAAATTGACTTCTATAAATTGCGAACGAGTGGTCTGATTCGAGTGAAACTTCATGGGTGACATGAATCGATGGCCTTGACATGTAAAACATGCGTTCGAACTATATGCGACCACGACGGGGGGGGGGGGGCTTTTGACATGCACAAAACCAAACGGATAGACCGTCGACATTGCCAAGTTTCTGCGGCCTAGATTTGTTATTTGGCGTCCGGGCCGGATTCGGCCAAGGTAGGGGGGGGGGAGGGTACCGGAACTTAAAAAAAATGCTCAGATTGAGTGAAACTTGATAGATGGTATAAAAGAAGATGCTTTAGAAGCAGAAGATGCTTTTTTTTTATTCCGAACCAGATTCGGCCACTGTAGGTGGGGATAGAGGGAGTACGGGAAATCGTGTAGCACGTCTAGGGATCAAACAAATAGATTTATTGGGACGAAACTTTGAACAGTCATGTGCATTTTCTACAGATAATCGAGACGATGCCGGAATTGCTCAGAAATGAGTGAAACTAAATATCCTATTTCTATTTCCGAACCGCGTTTTTGGATGGCGGGTGTATTTTGTGACGTTCTCATCTACTTTCTTGTGCAGAATACTCGTACAAGTGCCATATGAGCTCGTAGCTCTTGTTATGGCACTTGCCCTTCAGCCAAGTGCCATATAGCGATTGTAATTTCTGTCCGTCAGTCGGTATGTCGATCCCGTTTTTGCTAGTTCGGGCACTTCCAGATAAGCTAGGACGATGAAACTTGGCAGTCGTATCAGGGACTAGACCAGATTAAATAAGAAATAGTCGCTTCCCTGATCCGACCATCTGGAGGGGAGTGGAGGGAGGGGGAATCCTGAAAAACTAAGAAAACTTAAATATTTTTAGCTTACGAACGGGTAATCGGATCTTAATGAAACTTGATATGTGGAAGGACTTCATGTCCCAGACTCTCCATTTTTAATCCAGACCGGATCCGGTGACATTGGGGGGAGTTGGAGGGGGAAACCGGAAATCTTGGAAAACACTTTGAGTGGAGAGATCCGGATGAAACTTGGTGGAAAGAACAAGCACAAGTCATAGATACGTGACGGATATAACCGGAACGGATCCGATCACTTTGGGCGAGTTGGGAGGGGGGGGGGGAGAAGTCCGAATTTCTAGTGATCCCGCGAGTTTGGTGCTTCCTGATGTACTGGGACGCTGAAAATCGGCAGGCATTTCCGGGACCCGACCAGATTAAATAGGAAATTGTCATTTCCCCGATCCGACCATCTGGGAGGGGGAGTGGAGGGGAGGGGGGAAGCCAAAATTTGAGGTATTTTAATCTTGCGAACAAGTGACCGTATCTTGATGAAATTTGATATTTAGGACTTGCGTCTCAAACGTCCCCACTATAAATACGGCCGGAACCGATGAAACTGGAGGGAGTTGGAGGAGGGGAACCGGAAATCTTGCGAAACGCTTAGAGTGGAGGGATTGAGATGGAACTTGATGGGAAGAACAAGCACTAGTCCCTAGATACGTCATTGATATAAGCGGACCTGATCCGGGCACTCTGGGGGAGTTGGGGGGGGGGGTCCGGATTTTTTCCGGAACATTGCTGGAATAAATGTTTCAAAGTCAGCTTGGGCTCAAAGAATATTTACCGGATTTCTAGCGATCCCGCGAGTTCGGCATACTTCCTGTTGTCAGGTCGGGGTCCGATACCTGTGGGGGGATGGGGGGGGGGGGCCGTAAAATTCAAGAAACGCTTAAAGCAGAGGGATTGGGACGGAATTTAATGGAGATAACAAGCATTAGGCCTAAATCCGAAATTGACTGAGCCAGATGGTCTCGGGACTATGTGGGGGGGGGGGGGGGTCCTGGAATACCGGTAGTCGGGAGTTAAAATAGTTCCAGATGTACTTAGACAACAGAACTTTGCAGGCATATTAGCGACCCAACTTAATTGACTTATTTATTTAAACTAGGATACGACCAACTAGGGTCAATCAAATGGGTGATAAGAATCGACGGCCTCGACATGTAAAAAATGCGTTCGAACTATATGCGACCACTGTTAGGCGAAACTGGGGGGGGGGGGGGGCGTGGCTTTTGACATGCAAAAAAAACCAAACGAATGGACTGAATGAGATGCAAGTTCGACGGTGCCGAATTTATGCGGCCTAGATTTGTTATTTGGCGTCCGGGCCGGATGCGGCCAAGGTAGGGCGGGGGAGGGGGGGGGGGGGGGGGGGGTACTGGAAACTTGCAGATAGGCTATGCTCCAATTTCAGTAAAATTTGATGTCAGGAAGAGGGAATTAAGAGATATGACATATATGTTTTCAAGTCCTATTCGGCCACAGTGAGGGGAATTGGAGGGACATTGCCGGAAACTTTGAGGCTCGCATAGGGGGTCAAACGAGTGCATCAGTTTAAATGAAACATAGAGCGTAAGAGAGAGCATATACCCTAGATGACATATTTTGGGCCAGGATCCAGATCCGACAACGAATGGTGTGGGGGGGGGGGGGGTACCAGAATTTTCCAAAAATGCTAAGATTCGACCGAAACTTGATAGGTGGTATAAAAGAAGATACTTTAGATGATCTATTTTTTATAGTCCGAACCAGATTCGGCCACGGTAGGGGGAGATGGTGGGAGAACCGGAAATATTGTAGCACGTCTAGGGATTAAACGAGTGGATTTAGTAGGCTGAAACTTGGAAGTTTGAACAGTCATGTGCATTTGATAATCGAGACGATAATCGAGACGATGCCGGAACTGCTCGGAAGTGAGTGAAACAAAAATATCCTACTTCTATTTCCGAACCGCATTTTTGGATGGCGGGTACATTTTGTCATGTTCTCATCTACTTTCTTGTACTGCCTACTCGTAACAAGGGCCATATGAGCTCGTAGCTCTTGTTTGTCTATTGTTTTCTATTCGGTATAATTGCCGGACAATAGCCAGTCGTATGTTTTGAGGTCTTCACCCCCCTCCTTCATGCCCAAGAACGTCGAACCGACCCTGGAGAGTGTAACTCCCAAGGAGTTACCCACTCTCGATTTTAGTGTACAGCAAGCGCCTGGTCGGCACCGGTTGCCACGAGTTAAGAACATTAAACTCAGCATGTTTAGAAGAGGGAAATCCCCCTAATTTATGTCCGGTGAACGACAGTTGCTGGGGAGCAGGTATTCGGTAACCACTCCATAGCTCCAGGCAAATCCTGTATAGCAATACCATAGGAATTAAAGGGGGGGGGGGTCTGGGCATTCCGTTAGTACAGTAGCTAGCTCGGGCCAAAATCTCAATACTTTCGGACATATTCAGTAATATGTGTTCTTCAGCTGGATTACTAGGTAGCTGCACAAAGCATGCTAATCATTTTAGAAACACAAAAAGTAAATAAATGGTTATTGAGCACCTTCAATTAGCCTAGTCAAACTGGGTTCAAAACGTGTTGGTTGCCTTGTTTGCTTAAACCCTGTCAAAAGCAGCCTTAGCATCCAGAAAGACAAATAAACACAGGGGTTGCAAACAGCCAAATACATTTAGAAGATAGGTGTAGTAAACGGGCTGATAGCCTTGTTTGCTTAGAGCCTAGTCAAACTGGGTTCAAAACACGGCCTATTTGACAAACAATTGAAAATCCCTAGGGGACGTGAGATATGTTCGGCTATGTGACAGCTTGGGGATAATGAGCAGAATGCATTTAGGAGTCAATTAGGGTTCCTGTAACATCAATATACGCGCTGTTTTGCTCTAATTGATCTACTGAATTGAAACGACAACATTCAGAATTAGATGTATTTTGTTCTTTTTCTTTTTTAGCGATTGTAATTGTCCATCAGTCGGTCTGTCGGTCCCGTTTCTGCTAGTTCGGGCACTTCCAGATAAGCTAGGACGATGAGACTTGGCAGGCATATCAGGGACCGGACCAAATTAAATCAGTCGCTTCCCCAATCCGACCATCTAGAGGGGAATGGGGGAGGGGGAATCCAGAAACATATGGAAAAATTAGATATTTTTAGCTTACGAACGGGTGATCGGATCTTAATGAAACTTGATATACGGAAGGACGTCGTTTCTCAGACGTTCCATTTTAAATCCAGACGAGATCCGGTGAAATTGGGGGGAGATGGAGGGGGAAACCGGAAATCTTGGGAAACACTTAGAGTGGACAGGTCTGGATGAAACTTGGTGGAAAGAACAAGCACAAGTCCTAGATACCTGACTGACATATCCGGAACGGATCCCCTCACTTTGGGGGAGTTGGGGGGGGGGAGTCCAAATTTCTAGTGATCCTGTGAGTTCGGTGCTTCCTGATGTGCTAGGACGACGAAAATTGGCAGGCATGTCAGCGTCCCGACCAGATTAAATAGGTAAAAGTCATTTCCCCGATACGACCATCTGGGGGGAGTGGACGGAGGGGGGGAGCCGAAAAATTGAGGTATTTTTAACTTGCCAACGGGTGATCGGATCTTGACGAAAGTTGATATTTAGGATGACTTCGTGTCTCAGACGTCCCACTTTAAATCCGGACCGGATCCGATGACACTGGGGGAGTTGGAGGAGGGAACCGGACATCTTGAGAAACGCTTAGAGTGGAGAGATCTGGATGGTAACTTGGTGGAAAGAACAAGCACAAGTCCTAGATACCTGACTGACATAACTGGAACGGCCGCTCACTTTGGAGGAGTTTGGGGGGGGGGGGGGGGTCGGAATTTCTAGTGATCCCGCGAGTTTGGTGCTTCCTGATGTGCTGGGACGCTGAAAATCGGTAGGCATGTCCAGGACCCGACCAGATTAAATAGGAAATAGTCATTCCCTCGATCCGATCATCTGGGAGGGGGAATGGAGGGAGGGGAAGCCAAAATTTGAGGTATTTTTTATCTTGCGAACAAGTGATCGGATCTTGATGAAATTTGATATTTAGGATGACCTTGTGTCTCAGACGTCCCACTATAAATCCGGACCGGATCCGATGACACTGGTGGGAGTTGGAGGAGGGAACCAGAAATCTTGTGAAACGCTTAGAGTGGAGGGATCGAGATGAAACTTGGTGGGAAGAACAAACACAAGTTCGAGATACTCGCGGGATAGCTAGATCCCGCAATTTCATCTTTTCCAAAAAGATGAAGAAGAAGAACAAAGATACAGACTATAAAGAAGGAAAGAAAATAAGCACAGAAAAAATAACAAAGTCAATACATAACAAATGTGGCTTACTATGGACCGAAGAACATGCTGCATAATCCTGAAAACGGCCTCCTTCAAATTTCTGACATCGAACTCCGATCCTTTGACGGAGATGCTGCCGGGTACGCCCCTGGCCCTCGGTCGAACCCGGATCTGGACTCCGCACTTTTTCTGGACGTACTGGAAGTTTGGTTCCAGGTGTAGTGAGTTCTCGGGAAGATCAATACTCAAGACGATTGGCATCAACGACTGCAAATAGCGGGGCTTAGGTCCTTGAGGAAAGCCGCGTTCCCAAGGAAGCTTGGGGGAAAGAACATATTATTGGGTTCCAACCCATTCTTGATTGAAGCAGGCTTACTTTTCCTTTTTTTTTCTTCTTTCGGCTTACTTATATCGGTTTTCTATCCAGTATTTGTGATGTGATGTGAGCTATCTTTTGAAATAAATAAACCAAAAACGAGGAAGGGTCGGGAAAATGCTCATCTCTGTTTTTGGAGTTGTTCGATTATGCAAGAATGTCAGTGAAATAAGGTTTCTGAAGAGGGTTCAAGTATCTTTATTTGCAAACGAAAATCTATCATTATCACTTTCTGCTGCTGAGAGCAGAGCTCGAGCGCACACAGAAAAAATAAATAAAACCAAATTATCTTAAACATGAAGAATCATACCCAATAGCATCCATCCGCTATATAATCATACAGTTAATCGAGAGCAACGCCAAGGCACAGTCGCAATTAAACAAAATAAATATTAAATAATAATTAAAATTAAACAAGGATGGGAACATCGATAGACTTTAAATAAAGAACAAAAGAAGAAAGATTGGTTGGGAATCTCTTGTAGAGGCCATGTGCCTTATTTTTGCATTATATTATTCTTATTATTATTATTATAAGTTGCGCCTTTTTCCCCAGATTTGTGTTGTGGTTGTAAGCTGGTTGACTCAGGAATCTCGATTCGTCTCGAGACACCTTTTTCAAGCACTCGGACTCGTCGTTCACGGAGCTGTCCGTCCGCTAGAGCTGTGAACTCGGACTCTGGACTCGTCCCGAGAAGGTCTCGAGACGCCTTCTTCAAGGACTCGGACTTGTCTCGGACTCAGTTCATTAACGGAGCCCTCTTGCTTATTCTGTCTTTTATATTATCTCTAGCTCCATTATGGAATCATAAGCTTCTGGAATCCCCGCCTTTCGGCATTGTTTCGTTTTGTAACTACGACTTCTTAGCGCTTTATCGGCCGAGACGAGTTTGCGAGTTACGCAATGCGAACTTCGCCGAAAGCTTCAAGGTCCGCCGACAATTCTTTCACACATGCGGACGTGAGAAGCATCACACTGTTGTTTTTCATTTTGGACCACACGTTAGACCAACAGGTATCTATTTTGGACTTGTTTTGTTTTGCTTGGCTTTCCAGTTTTTAACCATGGCACGTTCAGTTTTCAAATATTTTGCGTCAAGCCGCAACACCGGAGATCGGCATGGCTTGGCAGAGCTGACAAACGGTAACAAAAAAATCGCTGATTTCATGTGGCAAGTAAAGGTATTTCGAAAAATGATATCTGAGCCAATTCATCGTGAAAACATCATTTCTAGTAAGAGCTGTCTGAGTTACCGATACAATTAAAACTTTACTATGTCAAACAAGAGCTACGAGCTCATATGGCACTTGTTAAGAATAGGTGGTTCAAGAAAGTAGACGAGAATGTCACAAAATTCCCCCTTCAACCCCGCTAGGATCGGACCTAGAAATAAGGTATCTAATTTCAAGCGAGCCTGAGCATTTCTGGCATTGCCTCGGATACCATACTAGTTTGATTCCTAGGAGAGCCGTACTATTGCCGGTACGCACCTCGCCCTCAAACTTCCGTTCCAGGGCCGTCTTGGGTTCAGCCCCTTATACAGATTATCTAAGGCATCTTCTCGTACCGGCTATCAAGTTTCACTCAGGTCGAAGCTTTTTTCGGGAAACTCAGGTACCCTCCTTTAAATCCGGTCAGGAACCTAAAACATGTCATCTAGGACACATGGTCTCTATTCTTTCCAAGTTTGATTCAAATCACTCCATCCGTTTTACACCAACTCGAGCTACAAACTTTCTGCACCCCCCCCCCAAATCCTCCCACTGTGGCCAAAAACGACTGGGACACATACACTTCGCATTTTTGACATCTTCTCTTCTCGTCCTTCAACCTTGACTCAAATTTGAATATATCATATAAAATATCAGTGTCTTTTTCTGTGTCTTTATGTCTGTTATTTATTTTCTTTTATTTACTCCACTTTTTCGAAATGGCGGGTTACAAATAAATTACTTACTTACCTATATCTGCGAATATACGATTTCCGCCTGACCCTCCTCGTTTACCGTTGCCGGATCCGGTCCGGATTCCAAATAGCAAACTAGGCAGCATAAACTCGGTGCTGTCCAACTTGCATCCCAGTCGGCCCATTCGTTTGGTTTTTGGCTATGTCAAAAGTTTACGGTCCTCCCCCCCCCCCCCCTCAAGCTACCCCAGACAATGCCGCATGTGGTTTGGAGACATGTTTTGTATACCTAGCTCATTAGTTCTTATCACCCATAAAGTTTCACTTGAATCGGACCACCCGTTCGCAAACTCCTTAAGTCAGTAATTTCTGGATTCCCCTTCCGTTAACTCCCCCCAAACTAGTCGGATCCAGAAACAGACATTTTCCTAAGGAATTTTGTCAGGTCTTTAATACTGTTTAGTCGGGTCATTAATATTCCTGTCTAGTTTCATCGTCCTTAACACTCGTCCTATCATAACTCGCGATCACCGGAAATTCCGGACCCCCCCCCCCCCTCGCGACTCCCCTTAAAGAGCCCCGATATGATGCGGTTCCGTCAAAAAATCTATTTACGGCTTATGCTTGCTCTCCCCACCAAATTCCATCCCGATCCCTCGGCGCTAGGTGTTTCACGAATATTCCGGTGCCCCCTTTCAACCCCCCCCCCAAAAAAAAGGGTTGAATCCGGTCCGGGCTTGACATGAAACATCTAAGACGACACCTCTTTCCAATTGCCAAGTTTCATTGAAATCTGATCGCCCGTTCGACAGTTATGAATGTCACAAGATTCCGGATTCCCCATCCCTCCACTCCTCCCATGCTGATCGGATCATGCAAACGACTATTGTCAACTCAGTTTGCTCGAGTCTTTGATATGCCAGCCCAGTCACATCGTCCTAGTATACCAGGAAGTACCGAAATCACGGATAATCGGAAATCCGGACCCCACCCCCAACTCCCCCATAGTGCTTGAATCCAATCCGGTTATGTCGATGATGTATCTAGGATACATCATGCTCTTCCCACCAACTTTCATCCTGATCCCTCCACTCTAATCGTTTCCCAAGATTTCCGGTTCCCCTCTCCAACTCCCCCCAAAGTCTCCGGATTTTATGTAGATCGTCTGAGACACGAGGTCTCTCCAAAGTTCAAGTTTCATTAAGATCCGATCACCCGTTCAAGAGTAATAAATACCTCAAGATTCCGGATTCTCCTCCCTCGACTCCTCCCACGAGGCTCGGATCGGGGAAGTGAATATTTCCAACTTAATCATTTGGGATCCCTGATATGCCTAACAAGTTTCATCGTCCTAGCTTATGTGGAAGTGCCCGAACTAAAACAAGAAGAGGTTGTTGAAGTAAATATACTAAGGAAAAAACCCGAGAGCGGGTGCCACGCTCATGTCATTGAGGGGAGAAGAAACTTCGAAAAAACAGCAGAGATGGGCGAATCCGATCATCAAAGGATTCGAATCCGAACCCGAGTCCAGGGCTAGGTACAAATCAGAATCAACCATTTTAGCTGAGGATTCGAATTCAGATTCGAATCCGGATTCGAGCCCGGCTTTAACAAATTGAGTCGAATATACTGGCATAACAGGTTATAGTTTCTTGATGAAGGGTGACAAAAAATAGAAGAATAGGCTACACTAATAAATAAGGCACTAATTGCTTTGTCACTGAACCATCTCCCTCTTGAACAGAAGAGCTCGAGAAAAGCTTCAACCGTAATGGAACTGATTTTGGCTTTTTTTTTTGATCGGCCGATGGCCCCAGCAATCAAGAAAAGTTTTTCCACATCAGAACCTGAACAATGAACTGCCAAAAATTTAAAGTGAGGAAATTGTCCAGTTAGTTGTTTCCAACTGCACACGTTTTAGCTTTCTTTTTTCGCCAGAAAAGTAGTTCAAAACAGATATGACTTATATGGGTAAACACACATGCTGACTCCATATATGAACTTGGTTTTCTCAGATGATTAGCTATTTGGCCTTAATCGGTTTCTGAATTTTAGATATAGATAGATAGATAGATAAATCTTTTTATTCGCCAAAAACTTATCGTGGCTAACGCCAAATTTGTTTGGTATAGTCAGTTAATATGTAAGCGCACTTCAACAGTCATAAATAACATTAAAAATGAATAACATCTCAATTTACCTCGTTAAACAACTTCACAAAAGACGGAACAAAACTCTTTTCGAACCTCTGGAGGTTACATTTAGTTGGCTGCAATTTTTCAACCGCAGTAGCTACCTTGCGAGGGAGCCTTCTCGCTAGCTTTTTAGAAGGAAAAATATTTTTATGGACTGGGTGGTTCAGGGATTTTACACCAAACTCCATGCAGAGTTTCAGTCTTCGATCGTGTAGAGAAGTGATTTTAAATTCACGCAGCAACTCTTCATAAGACCTCTCGGCCACCTTTGACGCTATGATCAGGGCTCTTTTTTGAATCTTTTCAAGTCTAGCGGTCTGTTCGACCGTAAGGCAAAAATGCCAAACAGGTGCTCCATATTCTAGGTTTGGTCGGATAAAGGAAACATATATTCGGAACAAGTGTGTAGTGGGTGCCCCATGCCTAGACATGAGCTTTAGCATTTGAAGTCCGGCATTCCCTCGCTTTATCATGCTAGTCGTCTGCGCTTCCCATTTTAAATCTTTAGTTAGGGTTATCCCTAGGAGTTTAAGTTTTTCCACTTTCAAAGAATCCGAAATTTCAGGTGAAAAAGTAGGGATGAAAGACTTAAAAAATGAAATTGTCATAGTGCACGATTTACTGTCATTTACAGTCATATTAGATTTCAAATCTTGAATTTTTACTTTAGTCACGATATCTTGAACCTGACTCGAATCCTCTCTGTGACAAACTTCAACAAGTGTAAGATCATCCACATACTTCCAACGATTCTCAAAATCATCCGCTATATCATTGATCATAACTAAAAACAAAATTGGACCTAGAATGGTACCCTGGGGCACGCCACAAAGTACCGCTTCTGGTTCAGAATAAACATTACGATACTTTAAAATCTGAGATCTATTTGTTAAAAAACTTTGAATTATTTTTATTACTCTGGTATTAACGTTAAAAATATGATAAAGCTTAGAAATTAAAATTTTGTGGTCAATGAGATCGAAACCTTTTTTAAAATCAATTGCTATCAGGTTCAACCATTTACCGGGCTCATCAACATGCTTAAAAATAAAATGGAGTAGACTGATTAAATAATGGGAAGTTGACGTACATTTTCGGTTTCCATACTGTCGATGATCAAGCAAAGGTTCTATTTCTTTTTTGAGCCAATCAGCAACAAAACTTTCATATATTTTGCTGAATAATGGAGTCAGCGTAATTGGCCTTACGCCATCAAAATCCAACTCAGTATCTTTCTTTGGTATTGGTGTGACGTACCCTGTTTTCCAAACCTGTGGGTATTCTAAACTACTAGAAATACAATTGAATATATTTGTCAAAGGTTTTACAATTTTATCGGGAAACGCTTTAATTAACTGAATAGGAATGTCAATGGGTGTTATGCTTGTTCTTTTCAGCTTTTTCAATTTAGAATAAACTTGATCTTCGCTGATAAGTTTGACATTATTTCCTTCAGTCGAAAATTCTGCAGTTTCATTTCCATCCAGCGGAGGTAGTGATTGGACAATTTTGGCAAGATGGGAATTTAGCTGATTTGCGACGGTTACATCATCAGAATCTAGATTAAAATCAACAGCAGAGGGTGTTTTCCCGCACATTCGCTTGATTTCTTTGTACCATTTGCTACTTTTTGACTCAAATAAGTTATGGATTTTTTCATTATAATAATCAGCGGCAGCCCTTCTAGTCATCTTTCGGATTTTGTTTCGGAGTTTATTAGCTTGTTCTCTTTTACCATTTCTCAAAAGTTGTATCTTGTAACGGATTAGATCTTTGATTTCTTGCGTGATAAAGGGACGGTCAGTGTTGCAACGTTTAAACGTTTTTTCGGGAAAAAATTCTTCATATTTTTGTCGGAGTTTCTCCTGCAGGATACTTGCTTTTTCATCACTTGAAATGGCGTTCATTGATTCAGTCCAAGACTCCGATGAAATCCAATTTCCAAAACCAAGAAACCTATTTTACCTAATAGTAAAAACGTTCAAGTAGACTGTCGAAGACTGAATCTGGCTTACCCTCACTTTGCTCCTCCCATCCTCGACGTTCGGCAGCTCGCCAGCAACAGACACCTGATTGCTCTTTTCAGTGCAGCTAGCCTTGTTCGAATCAGGAAAGTGGATTTGGCAATTGGTTTCCTTCACCACTTTCTGAATAGAACTTCCCTGGCGTCCAATGATTTGTGCATGGTCAGTGTAAGACACGTCAATATTCAGGGAGACCTGTAAACAAAGGATGGGTAATCATGGTAAGGCCACTCTGTTTCCATATTGTGGGAGCGTTTCACGATCATGTTACGATTTTTTTCGAACCCAGTCAAAAGTTGGCAGGTCTCATCGTAGGGCCACTTTCACGGTCGGGGTATCCGTTTTGTGCATTGTTTAAATAGATCTTCGAGAAATGCTAAAACAGACATCAGCCAGCGGCGTGAACCATACTTACCTGTAAAATGTAACATGCATAACAACAAACTCTTTTGCTTTAACTCGAGTCTAATAGTCTACCTCGTTAAATTGTTCTAGAAGACATAGTTGAACTAGTTGCCACATGTTAGAACATTTAAATCAGCATGTTCAGAAGCGACAATGGCCCCTGGTGTGGCAGGCTCTGTTGCCGGGAAAGGGTGTACAGCAGGCGCGGGGGAATGAGTGACCTCTAAGGAATATCATGGTCTTGGATTTCCCCTTGTTGGTGCTGATGAGCCAAAACAAAGGTCGAAGCAGTGTAAAGCAAAAGCTGAAAATTAGACGTGACGTGGAATCGGTCTTGTCTTTTTGACATAATGTAGTTTGGGGGCTGCAGATCATAACCTAGGACATCCCTGAGGTGGGGGAGAAAACTTGGATCTTTCCTGACTTACCCTGGTATCGAGGACCTCTAGTATCCTTGTGTCCTTGGCTATCTTGACGTCATCTTTAGGCACTCGAACGCGTGGGTCTTTCTCGCTGCGTGGTAGGCGCGAGGGGTATGAAATGGAAGTGTGAGTATTCTCCATTATCTAAAAGACAAGGTAGTACTTGAGAAAACACGTGGACTTCAAGAATGGAATGTGTTAAGAATTTAACAATTTTTTGTTAGATTATGGCTTTTGGCGCGGGTTCCGTTTTCGGGATCCCAAAACGTAAGTGACGACCTTTTGATTTCTTATTCATTTTCCCGGAAACCGGAAATTTGGATATAAAGGTTCAACTCTTTTGCTCTGCATGCAGTTCGCCGGGAATGGCCTACTGCTAAAACAAGGAATTTGGTCGAAGTAAACGACTGTTTTGAAGACGATTAATCCATATCTGAAATTGAAGACGATTAATCCATATCTGAACTTGGTGTTCCCATCTGATTAGTTGTTTGGCCGTAAGTGGTCAAAAAAGGTGAGGACGGTACCACTTTTTTGTGGTTGATTATGGATAAATAGCAAAATGTTAAAGGGGTCTGGCGAAGACCTGAAATCTACAAGATTCGATCGTCTGGATCAGGAAGTCCAGTGCAAATATTCAATTCTTGGGATCCATGTTCAGAGTTTAATTCGACAAAGCTAAACAATGACGTTTTCCGAAACTTACGACTTTCATGTAATGATTAGATTTCCGACCGAAAGTCCCCAACGGTGACTACGAGCGTGTTTCACCCTTTTAACAATAACAATTAATAGTCAATATTTTCGTTCCAACCTCGTGGAAAGTTACTACGCTCAACGTTCCAACCTTCTCAAAATAGTAACTAGTAGGCTAAATATTTGGCATTTGCTTAACAAGCTCGGGAACGTAGTTAGTGTGGTAACTACAATGTCTGTGACGTGTTTGGCCCGATCGGCCCGCACGATATTTTGACGAAAACAAAATTTTTTATTTTTGACCAAATAAAAAAATGTGTTCCAACTTCGACGCCAAGAAGCCAGGATCTGTGGCGCCATGCGTAGTAACTACGGTAGAGTGGAAGACTGAAATGTGCCATTTCAGTAAACCTTAGTGGGGGGTCAATCTTGGGCTTAAACTCATACTCTAAGTTTATTAGGCTTCTCCTTTTGGGATAAATTTAAAAGTAGTTTCCAAATGTACCTTAAAGTTTAAACCAATGTGTCTGAAATTCGAAGTTAAACGTCACTTATTCACTTGAATAGGCCCGAAAATCCGACAAAAGTGAGGTAAGTGGGTCCTCCGCTGGCAATCGTCATTCGGAAGATCGTAACGTGTCGCAAGTTGCCATTTTAGCGGGTTTCAGCCAATGAGAGCGCGCCGGGTTCAGACGATCACGATTACGACGGACTTGCGATTGCCAATGGAGGACCCACTTTCGTTTTTCCGTTACCCACAAATAATCGATTTCATCAGATGAACTTAATTTTATAGGATTTGTGGTACCTCTATGTGCTTGTCCACTCTACGCTTGGAATATTTACCAACAACATCTTCTCAATTAAGGCGTGACTTTTCCGAGCCCACATGTAGCACTGGAAATTCAGTCCTTTGTTGAAATTCAAATTTTCCGTGTCTGGATGAATTTGGGTTGTCGTGCAAGCAGCGCACGTGATGAATATTAAACCTATTTAGGGGCCAAAAAGTAGATGGACGGTTTTGTTAGCTAGCTAGCTAGACTTTCAAGCTAGACTCGAGCTAGCTAGACTTTTTTTAGTCTTCTTCACCGATACCACCTACGAAATTGCTTTCAAGTAGATGGGAATCCCTTTCTACACGACTGTAATTCCTGTCTGTGTAAACGCTGCATAGATTGTAACAGTCCTAACTCTAATAAAGCGTTTAGACGTACAGGAAAACCTGAAGAGAATACGGTCATGGTTACAAGATTGTGTTCACACGCAGAGGAAAAAAGTTAGTCCTTCGAACAAGAAAACCTGACAAAAATAAATTCACCAGCCAACAAAAAAATCTTTTGAGGGCTTTTATGACATCAGTACTGATGACTACTGCTCTCAAAAGCTAGCAAGAGTTTTTTTTCAGTCTTTTTACCACTGTCTAATGAGTATAATAAACACAATCGTAACGATCGCGTTCGTGTAGTACACGTTCGTGTAGTACAACTTTAGCTTCCCAGAGAAACGAGAAGGAAGGAAGCAAATCGTTTTCTATAGCACAGATGATTCAGGATTAACCAGTGCATAAAGGCATGTAAACACTGGAACGACTTTTCAAAATTAATGATAGAAGGTTAGAACACAGGTCCGATACCCAGGGGATGCTCACTCCCAAAGTAGCTGTAAATGACAAATGTTGTGTCCCAATGCCATGGCGGTTCCCGAAAATTCTGTACAGTGGTGCCCACCAACTCAGCACCCCCTTGCTGGACACATGACCTAACTTTTAACATGTAATTGTACAGAGCCCATAAGAACTGACCCTACAAAGAAGAAACCAGCAACCGGCATATAGTAAAGCTCCAAGTAAAGTTCTGTTTTCATAGACAATGATAACTAAACTACAGCATTCGTAGGATACGGCGCAAAATCCAGATTCCGAAGCTTCTTGAATGATTGCTTTTTGCTGTATTTCTGAATTTTCGGTTTGAAGTTAGTCACTTTATTTTATTGGTATCTATTTGCTTTCCGTTAACGGAATTTAGAGATATGAAAATTTGAACACTAAGAGCTTCTGCTTTTTGTCGTTACTTTGTCTGCCTCGCCACTTTGGCGTAATAACAGTTTCAGCTTCAATTTTTGACTAAGCCTATATTTAAAAAAAAAATAAAAACTTCATATAACTTTCCTGCCAGGAAAGACGTGCTTGGCTAGGCCTTGGTTTTTATTCGCTGACTTAGGTTACGTTCAGGACCTGCAAAATTAAAGCTCAAGGTTACAGGTTTGTTTCCATCCCCGAAGTTGAACAAGAGAATTGACAGCCTGACGAGGACCCTTGCCAAGAAGGGCCGAAATATCTCTGATGAAGCATCATAGCTGAAGTATCCGGTTGTAAACATTGTTTGAATAAAGCTCATCGCTTGGTTCTACCTTAACAATTTCATCTGCGTCAATGCAATACCCCCACAGCTCATCTGCAGCGGAAGTCTTATAATCATCCATCCTCTCAATTTGCATTTTCCTCGATAAACACAGAAGCCAAAATATTAATACAGTAACCAAAGGTTAAAGTGAGGCGGATTGAGGGGATGCTCGGGGGTCGTGAGAAGCAATTTTTGAGAAGTGTGTTTGAGAGAGCAAGTTACGTTAACACGTACTGTCTCCCCATCTTATTTTATTTTGCACCAGTGTTCGAGTTGTCGGAAGCTTATGCTAAAAGGATTGAGAGAGCGGTATGGCGGTTCGTCTGGTTTGGTAAATTAGAGAAACTGAGCATGAAAATGCTGTATGTGCCGAGAAAGGAGGGAGGTTTGGGAGTGATTGATTTTAGACTAAAATGTGAATCCTTGCACCTGAGGAATTTGTGCGATTTTTTGGCGAAAGAGGATGAGTTTAGTTGCATGATAAGAGGGTGGTTACTACCCGTGATAAATGAAGAAAAGGAAGAAAACTTGTCACGGAAATTAAAAGAAATTCCTGAAGAGCTGAGAAGAGCAGCAGAAACGCTCCGTTGCCTCAGAAAGGGAGGGGGGATGAACAGTGGAGTTGACAGTGATCAAATGAAAAGTGTTATAGAACAGTTTCTCCAATCAAGAGCTAACCTCCAAGTTGAGTTTAGTGCCCAAAGAAAAGAGCCATTTATGAATTTTGGCATATCATTCAAGCATTTACACGAAAGTCGATGCGGACATGATATCCGGGATATAATGTTCTCTGTAATCCATGGAATTCTCCCATATAAAGATCGTTTAAATAGAATGATAAGGTCAAAAAGCCCCTTGTGTCATCTGTGTGGAGAAACGGTTAGTGACGGTATGATGCATGAACTAATCGAATGTCCTGAGAACGGAGAGATTTTTTTGAGAATTTTGAGGTATTGGAGCGAGAGGATCTGAATGCAGCGACTGTAGAGGAGAAAAAGAAAATTCTGAAGTTATGTTTTGAAATGGAAGATAAACTTAAAGAACGAGCTATGTGTTTCATGGTTATGTGCGCATGCGTGTATGTGTGGAAAAGACGAAGAAAACGAGGGAAAGTGAAAGCTAACCAGTTTGAGGCGTGGTTGAAAGGGCTGATAAAAGTGAATTCGCAGTGTGCGAAGTGGTCGAGAGCGGTTGATTGCGAGTGGCTGGAGAGTTTAAATTTTAACAGTCAAATTTCAATTTAATTATATTTGAAAATAATTGTAAATATGTTAATATAATTTTAATGAGAAAGTAGTAATAATTTGGTTTTAAATTTTGTTTTGTTTTTTAATGAAAAGCATTCAAAGTTTTTTTTTTTTTTTTTTTTTTTTTTTTTTTTTTAGAAAAATGAAATGGTATTTAAATGTTTGTGTATGTGGGATGATTTCAGGGTGTTCTATTACCAATGTTTTGTTTTTTGTAATAATAGAGCACATTGAAATCATTTTGTTTGTTTATGGGAAAATTTAAATAGAATTTTTTGATTTAGTGTAAAGTTTTAAAGTTGGGAGGTTGGTGTGTTTGTTTTTTATTGTAAAAGAATTCGAGTCTTGCTTTTGTTTTGGATATAGTTGTTTTTGCCACCACAGTAGAGGTGCCCTATGGCGGAAGGGCACCTTTCGGCGTGGGTTGTGCTCTTATGTTTTGTTTTTTGTTCGGTTAGTGTGTGTTTTGACTCGTTTTCATGTTACAATAATCATTTTGAATGCTTTTCATTGATTTTGAGTTTTAATAGTTTTTTTTTTTGGAAAAAGTAAAGGTGAAAATATTAAGGTAATTGTTAAGTTATGAATAGAATTGTAAAGATAATATAATTTTAAAGTAAAAATAGAAAGAGTAAGTGCCACACTTGTGTCACTGAGTGGAGGAGGAGGGAAAAAAAAAAAAAAAAAAAAAAAAAAGGTTATGCCTCACAAACAGTCAAGCCATGACTAATTCCAGGATTTCCATGTGATCCAGTTTATTCCTACGTCGGACCAAACAAATAACCCTATTGGCTGGTTCCGAACAGAGGTCAGCCCCCTCTGGGGCGCTACCCTGTGACAGCAGGTGGTAGGACGAAATCGATAAAACTCTTTGCGAGGCTCTTTCTTTCTCACCGTGCCTCTTTTATCTGCAAAATCCTGACACCAGCAAACATTCAGAGCATTTTATGATTGGAAACGAGTAAAAACAAGAGCTGTAAGCTCATATGGCACTTGCAAGCAAATGTAGTAAGAAATACCCCAACAAGAAAAAGTTAAGGGGGCTGAAAACATGGTTTCACTTTAAATATAAAAATAGGAGACAGAATGCAAATAGGAAACAAGAAGGAAAACAAAACCCGGAAGGCTGGGTCAGATGGAAGTACTCGGTTAAGATGCGCCAAACTTGCAAGGCTGGGTCAGAGGATGGAAGTGACGGTCAAATGTTTTTTTTTTCACTTTTCGGTTAAGGTGCGCACTTTAAGGGTGCTAAAAATTAATTTCTAAGCAAAACCCTTGAGGCAAAAAGGTTCATGTACTCATGGCGATCTTGAAAAAGTAAATTTTGTTTAAAGTATTTTTTTTGTATTTTGCGGTTAAGATGAGTTCTTTAAGGAATGGTCGGATCGGAGAAGTGACGATGTCAAGGTTCTAATACTCCAGCAAAGTTTTATCGTCCTGTCACTCCAGGGAGTACCTTAACTCACGATCACCGGAATTCCGGACACTCCCTACAGCCCCCCCCCCCCCCCCCTTGGTACCCGAATCCGATCCAATTCTGTCACTGATGCACCAAGGACTTGTGCCTGTACGTCCCACCAAGTTTCATCCTGATCGCTCCACTCTATGCGTATCACAAGATTTCCGATTCTCCCCTCCACCCCCCCCCCCCCCCCCGGGTTCATAGGATTCGGTCCGCACTTGAAATGGGACATCTGCGACATGAGTTCTTTCAAGATATCAAGTTTCATTAAGATCCGATAACCCGTTCGAAAGTTATGCATGCCACTAATTTTCAGATTCCGCCGTTTCCCCCTCCCCCCCAAGGCGGTTGGATCGGGCGAGTGACTCTTTCCAAGTTGATCTGGTCGGAATTCTGATATGCCTGCCAAGTTTTATCGTCCTAGCCCACCTGGAAGTACATCAACTACGGATCGCCGGAATTCCGGAACTCCCCCCACAGGGTCCGAATCCGGTTCAGTTCTGTCAGTTAATTATCTAGAGCTTGTGCTAGTTCTTCCCACCAAGTTTCATCCCGATCGCTCCACTCCAAGAGTTTCACACGATTTCCGGCTCCCCCTCCGACTCCCTCTCAGATTCATCGGATCCGGTCCGGACTTGAAATGAGGCATCTGAGATACGAGGTTTTCCCAGGTATCAAGTTTCATTAAGATCCGATCACCCATTCGAAAGTTACGCATGTCCCTATTTTCTGGATTCCGCAACCTCCCCCTCCCCCCACGATGGTCGGATCGGGCAAGTGACTATTTCCAAGTTAGTTTGGTTGGGTCCCTAATATGTCTGCCAAGTTTCATCGTCCTAGCGTATCTGGAAGTACCCTAACTCGCAAACACCGGAAAAACTGACCGACCGACCGACCGACGGAAAAGTGATCGGTATATGGTACTTGGCCGGAAGGCAAGTGCCATAAAAAACAGAAAACAAAACAATGAATAATAGAAAAAAATCTCAACTCTCGCCGTGAGATGCCTTCCTCAAGCACAGGGGGCAGGAGCTCCCCCGACCTTCATACAGGACACACCGTACTTCAGATAGTATTTCATTACATCCATTCTCCTCCTGGAGGTTCTAAACTTAATGAATGTGCCTTATCTCGTCTGTCGACATTACGCTGATTACGAGACTTGACACATTTTATCCCTTTTTCACAGGCTCTCGGTCTCTGTTTCGTAGAAGCTTATTGGTCCCGGTAATTCAAATTTTGCAATGTTTGTCATCAGTGGCAAGGGACATGGAAACAGGCTAAACTCAGCCAAAGTGTTGTGTAATTTGCTGAAAACACAGCACTGTAAAAAAAATCTTGCAGTATTTGCTACTGGGATTAATCTTGTCTCTAAAAAGATAATCTTATCTCTAATTTGGATCAATCTTATCTCAGTAGATAAGATTAATCCCAGTAGCAAATACTGCAGTTAGCATTTATTCGGATAAACTTTTTACAGTGAAGTAAGTTCTCAAGTAGTCAACCATCTCACTGAAAAAGGCAAAGGACATGGAAACAGGCTAGACTCAGCCAAAGTCTTGTGTAATGCTACTACCCACTGACTCTAGCGGACAGACCTTTTTTTCATGAACCACTGGCGGATTAAATGTTAAAAAAAATAGTTTCTTGAACACTGCCAAAGATTCATTTTTATTACCTTTTATTTTCATACAATTGCAATATTTTTTTTCTGTTTTAGGCTACTGTCAAGGTGGCGACCATGACGTCACCATGGTCACCGAGTTCTGGTTTGAGCAAGCGTCCTAAAAGCGAGGAGTTAGCCACTCCCCGGCACCTGTTGAACACCTTACTGGCAGAGCGGCACAAGCGGTGCCAGCAGGTCATAAATTCGGCGATTCGTCTTTGAAAAGCTTCTAAATGCGTGGGAACCGGTGCCGACACTGGCCTGGCAACACGGCACCAGGCACATTGTGTACATTAAAATCGAGAGTAGGCAACCCGTCGCCTGAAATTAGGTGACCTAGACATCAGTTGCTTTTTTTTTTATCTGAATTCTCCTAGCGATTGCACAGTTCTCCTATCGACATTGTGTGACTATTGCCATCTCGAAGCTAATTCTCCTTTTCTTGCGTTTTTGTCAAAAAACACAAACGAGGTATGCCTCGTTTGCGAAACGGGAACGAGGTATGCCTCGCAGCTCTGCAGAATCTAGAAGTTGGTTTATTCTCCGTTTTCTCAATCAAAGGCACTAATTTGCAGGAGTATTGAGTAATGAGAGCGAGAACTGAGAGCTGAGATAAAAAGCAAAAACTACTTTAAATGCGGAAATGCTTCAAATTAACTCCTTTTATTGTTATCGATCGCTGGCTATTTTCCATCGCCACTGTCTCACGTTGGTCTGCTGATCCAAGAAAAAACTCGTAGCAGGTGTCATCTTCAACAGTTTATAGGGTTGGTGGTCTAGCAGGCACTTCTTAGAAATACAGCTGGCCAACGTTGCAAAGAGAATAGTGCTTAAAAGAGGTCACAAGCCTCGAACCTTAAAGGTTAACTGAAACTTGATGTCTAGCCCTTCCTCAGCCCCCTTCCGCACAGTAGATATTCGTAACGACAAAATTATTACATACTGATCAAATTGCTAGTTATTCAATGGTGTTTCACTATGCTCATGGGCAGATATTACGAATCTGGGCGTCGACGAAGCACATCCAGGTTGTGAGCAAAGGGGTCAGTGACTTGAGAACAGAAAATTGAAGGAATTCCATGTTGGCGGCGGTTTTGTTTTTTCAGGGTTAATTTTAAGGCTTTCTTCAAGTAATTAATCTGCCACAATTCATAACGCGAACACAACGTTAGATGGAACACTAAGTATATTATATACAGTGGAGAGTGACAACAGTCCCAAGAAGTTGGAAAGGCCTTTACTTAACCGTTAATTAGTCGAGTCGCTTTAAAGGGCTACAACCAGAATTTCGCCGTAAAAGTAAGTGTCGGCAACTTTCTGCATGAATTTTAGCGTACTAAAGTGTGATCATAATCGGACTACTCATTGCATTTTCCGACCAGAAACATGATTCCAACCGGAAAATTCGGATTGTCAGAAAGACCACTTAAGCATCGTCTGAAGTGAGTTTTAACGCAGGAGAAACTCAGAAATCTGGTTTGAAAAAAAAACTAAAAAAAATCAGATAGTTTCCAGTGTTCGATGTTGGTAAATGTTTTTGCAGGACAGAAGAACAGACTCGGCACCTTCTCAAAAAGTTTATTTTTCCGAACCGGATCCAAATTGTTATTTCTAATGTGAAACCGGACAAGGAGAGATTCGGCAATGTATTATTCATGCATAAAGGCAGATAAAAAGCCCTTTACAAAGGGAACTATACCTTCCCGAACCGGATCCGGATTTTGGTTTCAATTTTTAAACAGGAACAAGAACAAATTCAGCAAAAACATAACAGAAGTGTCGTCTTCGCAAATACAAGCAAGAGACAAGCCTTAGCCTACCTTTACGAAAACTCTACCTTTCCAAACTGGATCCGGACTATTTCCTGAACAAGAACCAGCTGAACCGAAACAAGCAAAAGCATAGCCAACATACGGATTCACGCGTTAAGCCAGGGTATAAGCCTTACTTTTCCGAAAAACTTGACTTTCCTTACGGGATCCTGATTATTTCCAATGTTGAACCGCAGAACAAGATCAGATTTGGCAAAAGCATAACCAACATATTTTGAAATAAATAAATACAACAAATTCTTCAAACATACAAGCATGAAAAAAGTCGTACCTTTCCGAAAAACTTTTCGGCAGCGTCTCCTTTTCCGCCAAAATCATCGACTCTAATTTCCGCCGGTCAATCCGGAAGCGATCCTCAAACGGATACTCGGACTTCGTTTGAGTGTCGATGTCCTCGGTTCCCGGTGGGTAATCGCCCCGGTCTGAAATCGCGGAATTCGTGTTGTGGATCAGTCCCATATCCAAGAGACGCTGGAATTAAAACGCGCGATGCCTAAGTGAAGAAGAAGAAGAATTAGGAGTGCCAGGAACAAAAAACTTTTGTAGCGTTCCAGTGACTTTTTACAAGTAATGATGACAAGCCAAAGCAATTCCATTGACAGTCAAAGCTATTCCAGTCAATTTCGACTCAAATTATAATAAAACATGAGCTACTTGAACCATTGAAAGAACTTTGGAGAGAGGCTGCAATGGCGGAAATGGGACTCAGGGCACTTCCAAGGGGAATTGGGACTCAGGGGCGTCACTATGGGGGGGGGGGAGGAGGGGTCCCCCCCCTAAAGCTCTTGAGAACGTACTTTCGTTGGGCGAAGCTCGGCGAAAGTTCACGAGTTTGTCGGCGCGAAACTTTGGAGAGAGGCTGCAATGGCGGGAATGGGACTCAGGGCACTTCCAAGGGGAATTGGGACTCAGGGGCGTCACTATGGGGGGGGATGAGGCCCCCCCCCCTAAAGCTCTTGAGAAAGTACTTTCATCGGGCGAAGCTCGGCGAAAGTTCACGAGTTTGTCGGCGCGAAGCGCCGGCAAACACAGAAAAAACAACACCTACGTTGCCCGGGCAACGTGAAGTGTTGCGAGAGCAACACTTTGGTTTTGTTTCTTCGCTGTCGGTAAAGTGCTGAAATTATCAACTTATCGAAGCTTTTAAAATGGTATGTTCTAAAAAGAATAATCACATGATCAAAAGCTGTTCTTTAGCGTTGTAAAACCAACAACAAAACAATATCGGAAGAACGGACCAAATTGACTTTGCGGTCAGTTGAACTTTATCCTTTTCAATCGTAGATATCGTGACGGATGAAAACTTGGAATAATATCTTATATAATCTAGTTGATATTATAAAGCTATCCGTAACTTTTAAGGATTAAAATACCATAGATGACACTATTAATTATTATAAAACTACCTTATTGTTTTACATTACCGTATCGTTTGTACCCGTTGCATTAACAGTTAATCCTAGGTTATAGCGATAGACAATCGATACAAACTTTCTTACCGTCATATTTACAGAAATCGAATACAATGTGCACCAATTTTCACAAATTTCTAGCCCCTCGTGAACCGATTCTTACTTACAAGTCCCTCTCCCGTGATTGTCATCAAATTCACCGGAAACAGATAATGGATACACCAGCAACCAAAAGTTGCAAACCCCTCATCGCTGAAGATGATTATAGCATAAGCTTTCTAACGGGTATTCTTCAAAAGGTATTCTTCAGCGTTGTAAAAACAACAACTAAATAATATAGGAAGAAGGGACTAAATTAAGTTCGCAGTCAGTTGAACTTTATCCTTTTCAATCGTAGACATCGTGACGGATGCTAACTTGGAACAATATCTTATATAATCTAGTTGGCATTAGAAAGCTATCCGTAACTTTTCAGGATTAAAATACAATAGATGACATTATTGATTATTATGAAACTACCTCATTGCTTTACATTTTCGTTTGTATCCGTTGTATAAACAGTTAATCCTAGGTTACATTGATAGACCATCGACACAAACTTTCTTACCGTCAGATTTATAGAAATCGAATACGATGTGCACCCATTTGCAAAAATTCCTAGCCCCTCGTGAACCGATTCATACTTACAATTCCCTCTCCCGTGATATACATTAAGTTAACCGAAAACAAATAATGGGTACACCAGCTAGCAAAGTTGCAAACCCATCATAGCAGAAGATGATTGTAGAATAACAGCCGATTATTACTTACAAGTCCCTTGCATATCTTACCATTGGGAACCAAATTGTTCTTACCATCCAATACACCGAAAACAAATAACAGGTACACCAACTAGCAAAAGCTGCAAAACCCTCATTACCGAAGATGATTATGAGCTAACAGGCGACTGTTGCTTAAAAGTCCCCTACATGTCTCATAACTGGTATCGCCTATTTTTGGTTTCAGTGTACCTTGCTACTGAAGTTGTCAACCCCTTTGAAATTTTCAAACTGGTGTATCTCATGAAGGAATTTTTGTACCAAATAATGGATGTCATATACTTTGATTAGCTCATCAATGGCTATCGATTGCCGTCGAAAAAAAAATTCTACCTGTCTTAATTCAAAAGTTGACTTTTTTGCCGTAGGCCAACTTTCTAACGTCACGACTTAGAAAGGAGCAAAGGATAAGCTCTAGTTTCTTTAGCAATGAGAGAACTTTTAAAGTTTAAGAGGCACATCTTATACCATTACTCTACCGCAAACCCAAGTGTAAAAAAAAAAATGATAAACTCAGCTGAAATCGTCGCAGACATCGACAGAAACAATAGATGGCAGCACTTTCGGACCCGTGGGAAAAAGCCACTTTTTTGTCTCTGTAGATTTTTCTATTTATCACTCAAAGAAGATATGTTGGCTGTGGGGCCGGGTAACTGCCGCATATATTTAACACTTATAGATTTTAGTCCATCTTCAATTTGAAACTGGTGCCTGCCTGCTTTCGTGCTAGAACAGAGCTTTCCACTCGAAAGCAGAAACATGGTTTGATGAAACGAAAGGTTCGCTACATAACTTGAGATGGTCCTCTCCGACATAGGCTATACAACTCCACTTCACTTCGCAAACCGTAGGCTCTGGCTCGAGGACAAGCAAAAACCATCCTTATTGGCCCCAGGCAAGAGTTCTACGGAGCTTTCCAAAATGTAATGTCATATTCATCAATCCGGCCTACGTTCCACACTTTCCGTAAAAACCGCACAGGTTAGACCCTTCCCAGTTACCAGGAAAAAAACGAAATCGGCGGCTTAGAAAAAACAAACAAAAAAAACGAGGACAAAACCAAAGTGTTGCTCTCGCAACACAATGAAATTTTTTATGCTTTTACCGAGCGTCGGTCAACTCGTTGGCACATCCGGTTCTTTTTACACGCAAGATATCAAATTCTGCAGACGTTTGTCGGGCAAAACACAGAAGAAAATCGAATGTATATACTTTTCTCGGGCCTTGGGTGTTCTCGTTGGCACATTGGAATCTTCTTATACAGTAGAAACTAAATTTTGTCTGCTTAGTCGGGCTTCGGTCGGCTCGTCGGCACATCGGGTCCTTCAAACATTTGTCGGGCGCACACGGGAAGTTTAAGACTCGTCGGCACATCAAGTTATTTTCAAATGTAAGAAATCTTGTACTGTACAGTCTTGTCGGGCAAAACACAGAAGAAATCAAATGTTGTATGTTTTGTCGGGCGTCGGAATTCTCGTCAGCACATCGGGTTCTTTTTATTAGAAAGAAATCTAATTCTGAAAAAGTTTATCGGGCCCATTCCGAAAGCTTAAATTTCGTTGGCACATGGGTTTTTATTTACACGTAAGAAATAAAGTTCCTTATAATCTTGTCGGGCAAAGCGCAGAAGAAATCGAATTCTGGATGCTTTGGTCGGACGGTTGCAGCATGTCTTTTAACATGAAAACTACTTCTTTTGCTGTAAATTCAGAACAAATCTACTCTATACCTACTTTGTCCTGGATGACAACTAATTTTTCTGACGGCAGAACTGCGATTTCAAAGGTAGCCTTACTTTTATTTGTGATTGCAAAAAGGCCCTCCACTCATCAGTGTTTCCAAAAAAAGTCGCCTCCCGCAAGTTTCATAGTATTCTCTATTTGGAAGAACAGTGTTGCAGTTAGTTGGCGTTTCAGGCTTTAAATTCTTGAGGTTTTTAAACACATTAAAAAGCAAGAACTTGTAGGTATACATCAGATTTTTCCTGAAAAACACAGATTAAAAAATTTCGCCTGCGCCGCTTAATTTAACTTTTTCAGTCTTAGTTGAACAGTTAGTTTCACACGAAATTTCTCCTGAAATTTTCGCTTTGGCTTTCCAGGGGGTTTCTATTAGAGTAACATTGTTTCATTTAGTTGGCACATTAGGACTGAAATTTTTGGGGGTTTGAAACACATTAAAAGCTAGAATGTGTATGGTAGGAACAGCTGAATTTCTAGAAAAAAATCAGATTAAAAAAATTCCGCTTGCGGCGCTTAGTTTAATTTGTTCAGTCTTAGTTAAACAATTGGTTTCCCACAAAAAACCGCCTGAAGTTTATTTGACTAAGGTTGTTTCATTTAGTTGGCGTTTTACGACTGAAATTCTTGGGGGTTTCAAACACATTAAAAGCTAGAACTTGTATGGTAGGTACAGCTAAATTTGTCTAGAAAAAAGGCTTTTTTTGCCTACAGCGCTTAGTTTAACTTGTTTTGGGTACAGTCGTTAGAAGCTTCACTTTTTACGAAGGCTGATATGAAAAACAGATATGTGATTTAAATATACGAATTTACGTTAAAGGAATAATATCAACTGATGCATTATAAAGTTAGTTTGACAACGGTTCTATTCTCTGCTGGCTGGAAATGTATGGCGTTGTTTTGTCGGCACATTTTTTCGCCGGTCGGCGCAAACTGGACGTCCTCCCCCAAAGGTAAAAAGCTAGAGACGCCCCTGATTCCAAGGGCTTGGGCATGCTGGGGAATATCTCAAAATATAAGACTGGCTGATCTTTTGCTAACCCCGAGAGTTATAATTTTTAGAAACAATAGACAGCAAAGAAGGACCAGACAAGGACCAAACAAATCAGAAAACTGTCTGGATTGTTGTTACTTCTTCTTGCCTTTTCTTGTTACTTTTCTTTGCCAAAGGTTTATAGGTCACCCATAATAATAGCACTTTGGTACGGAGTTAAGCCCCCACACTAGTTTGTTATGACTGATGGCAATTAACAGCTTAAAAATATTCACCCACTGCAAATTTAGGCTAAATCTTCAGAATCTTATTCTGTTTTTCCTGGGGTGCTCCAGGCCCCAACGGACAGCCAGTGGGCTGATGCCCCCCTCCCCTCCAAACATAGGTTCTGACAGTACTAGGTCACCGAGAACATAGGTTACCTGCCCTGCACTGTAAATAACATCTTGTTTGGTCCAGGAAATTCATTCCAAGCCTTTGAAAGACTCAGAGACCCATCAGTGTGCACGCCTGTTGTGGATTTTGAATCCTGGCAATGCCTGAAGGTACTGAAATCCCTAACGACGTCAGAACAAACGCTAGCAAAATTAAAGAGAAATCTGAAAAGAAGTCAGAAAAAAAGAATGACATTTAGTCTTTATCTCTTCTCAATCTTGACGCTAAAAGCATAATCTTGAATGTAAAAAATAATTTTCTTATTCATTTTCGTTGGTCTAATTATATTGATATGATACTTGATACTTATTTTATTAATGAACACAATTTAACTCTTTTCTATTTACATCTACTGCACTAATGGAAAATTTTTGCTGGCGTGCAGTAGCAAAACCGCCTCTGAATCTCGGAATAACGAGAAACGTTTTCTGTCAACGAATCAACGGCGTTGGTTGATACGCTGTTCCGTATTAACTACGGAATTTTAAATTTTAAGAAAGGCCGAATACTCAATATGACCAAGTCCAACACACGGCAGTGAATCTTGGAAAAATGACAAACGTCGCCGAAACGATGACTCAAATTTGTTGTCAACCAACCAACGGCTTTGGTTGGGGTATGAACAAATACAACATACGGCAGTGAATCTCGGAAAAACGTGAAACGTCGCCGAAACGATGATTCAAATTTTCAAACGGCGTTGGTTGGGGAGAGCTCTGGTGACGCTATTTAAATGAGATTGATTGCCGTATTAACTAAACTTGGAAGTTTGTATCTTCAAATTCTATGTCAACCAATCAACGGTGTTGCATGGCGAAAGCGGCGGTGACGCTTCCGGTTCTCTCTGTAGGTAAACGGGCGGGTTTTCATCGACGCGTAGAGTTGGTTGTCAAGAGGATTAACTAATCTTGGATTTTTTTTTTGCTGCGGCTCTGTGCAGCTTTTAAAACCAACACACGGCAGTGAACCTCGGAAAAGCGCAAAACGTCGCCGAAACGATGACTCAAATTTGTGTGTCAACCAATCAACGGCTTTGGTTGGGGAGAGCTCTGGTGACGCTATTTAAATGTGATTGGTTGCCGTATTAACTAAACTCGGAAGTTCGTATCTTCAAGTTCTAGGTCAACCAATCAACGGCGTTGGATGGTGACGCGTCCGGCTCTCCCTGTAGGTACACGGGCTGTTTTGTATCGACATGTAGAGTTGGTTATCAAGAGGATTACAACTAATCTCGGAAATTTTTTTTTGCTGTGGCTTTTTGCACACGACAGTGAATATCGGTAAAAACGAGAAACCTCGCCCAAACGGTGACTCAATTTTTTTGTCAACCAATCAACGGCGTTGGATGGGGTGAGCTGTGGTGACGATATTTAAATGTGATTGATCGCCGTATTAACTAAACTCAGAAGTTTCTATCTTGAAGTTCTGAGTTAACCAATCAACGTGTTGGATGGTGAGAGCTGCGGTGACGCTTCCGGCTCTCCCTGTAGGTACATGGGCGGTTTTTCATCGACACGAAGAGTTCGTTATCAAGAGGATTATAACTAATCTTGGAATTGTTTTTTGATGCGACTTCAGCACTTTCGCTAAAAAAAAAAAAAAAAAACGTGTAAGTGAATCTCGGGTAGAACAAGAAACGTCGGCCAGACGATGACTCAACTTTTTTTTTGTTAGCCAATCAACGGCGTTGGTTGGGGAGATTTGTGGCTACGCTATTTAAATGCGATTGATTGCCGTATTAACTAAACTCTGTAATTGTGTATCTCATATCCTGGGTCAACCGGCGTTGGATGGGTGAGCTGCGGTGACGCATCAGGCTCTTCCGGTAGGTACACGGTAGTTCTGTGTCGGCACGTAGAGTTGGTTATCAAGAGCACTAACTAAACTTGGAATTTTGTTTCTTTAGAAGGGCCGAATACTTTATATGACCAATTCCAAAAAAAAAGCCAGTGAATCTCCAGAAATGTTTTCCAAATGTTGTGTCAACCAATCAACGGCGTTAGTTGGGAAAAGCTGTGGTGATCAGGAGGATTAACTAAACTCGTAATTGTATGTCTTCAGAAAGGGCTAATATGAACATCGAGAACGAGAAACGTCGCCCAACAGAATCGGAACGTTTTGTACGGCTGCCCGGACAGGAACCATTCCAAGAAGGGCCGAAATAAATAAAATGTTTTTTGATTTGAAATTGTGTGTAAACCAATTAAGGGTTTTCGCTGGTGACAGCTGGGGTGACCCAGTGACACTAATACATATGGTGAAGCACTTCATCGGAGTGGCCAGCCGTCACCGGAGCTATGCAATAAATTTTTATTTTTATGTAGTGTTTCTTATCCATTTTGTTCAGAATAAAACAAATTCCAGTTGTGCTCACGATTTTGAAAGGGCTTTGTGCAGCGGACAAAATCCTAGGGTCGTTATTAACTCTGAGAAAATCGCCTGATTAGTTAATCTGGGAAACACTAACCGTTTCTGCTACCTTCACTGCCTGAAATTTTATAAAAGATAACTCAGGGATGTGCAATTTCAACAGACAACACCTGGATGTAATCTGTTGTGATTCGTAATGTTAGGAATTATAGCATAGCAAGCATTGCCAGGAAGAGACGAAAAACCCGCCAAAAAGCATCTGCTGAATTTTTCCTATAACCTTCATGCATAACGTTAACGATTCATGCTCAACGTCTTCTAAATCACAACAGATTATTCGCAAACTTCAAATTGCGCAACCCCTCGTAGCTGATGTCAGCGGTACTTCTCATAAAATTGGAAGCACTGGGCCGACCGGTGAAACTTGTGGCTTGTATCCTGTCCTAATGCAAGAAGTTTTGGATTATGGTAACTGACTCAAAGCAAGCTATCCAAAACATGAATTCCTGGTTTCTGTTAAATAGCCAGAAACTGGGAATTCTTGGTTTATAATAAACTGCCGAGAGCGGAAAGGACCAGCAAGATGCAAAATACTGATTGTTTCGCGGATTGCTTATAGCTTGTTCACGCGGGACCGAAATAAGCGTAAACAGCGGCTGATGTGTTCAGACGATGGATCAACTGTTTATGGTTGACGGGAAAATTAAAAAGAAACAAGAGCTACGAGCTCATATGGCACTTGTT
This sequence comes from Branchinecta lynchi, assembly GCA_023053575.1. Taxonomy (NCBI): domain Eukaryota; kingdom Metazoa; phylum Arthropoda; class Branchiopoda; order Anostraca; family Branchinectidae; genus Branchinecta; species Branchinecta lynchi. The sequence continues at coordinate 65,142 of JAKZAP010000094.1, read as the reverse complement.
ACGAGTAGGCACGGCTCGGTTATGTCAATGATATATCTAGTGTTTGCTAGGTGTCTTCCCACCAAGTTTCATCTCGATCCCTCCACTCATAGCGTTTTCCAATATTACCGGTTCTCCCCTCCACCTCCCCCCAAAAGTCACCGGATCCGTTCCGGATTTTAAGTGGGTCGTCTGAGGCATGAGGTCTTTCCAAATATCAAGTTTCATCGAGATCCGGTCACCCGTTCAAAAGTTATAAATACCTCAAGATTCCGGATTCCCCCTCCCTCCACTCCCCCGACAGTGCCCGAATCGGCTCGGTTATGTCAATGATGTATCTAGTGTTTGCTAGGTGTCTTCCCACCAAGTTTCATCTCGATCCCTCCACTCATAGCGTTTCCAAAGATTTCCGGTTGCCCCCTCCAGCTCCCCCCAAAAGTCACCGGATCCGGTCCAGATTTTAAGTGGGTCGTCTGAGGGATGAGGTCTTTCCAAATATCAAGTTCCATCGAGATCCGATCACCCGTTCAAAAGTTATAAATACCTCAAGATTCCGGATTCCCCCTCCCTCTACTCCCCCCACATTACCCGAATCGGCTCGGTTATGTCAATGATGTATCTAGTGTTTGCTAGGTGTCTTCCCACCAAGTTTCATCTCGATCCCTCCACTCATAGCGTTTCCCAAGATTTCCGGTTGCCCCCTCCAGCTCCCCCCAAAAGTCACCGGATCCGGTAAGGATTTTAAGTAGGTCGTCTGAGGCATGAGGTCTTTCCAAATATCAAGTTCCATCGATATCCGATCACCCGTTCAAAAGTTATAAATACCTCAAGATTCCGGATTCCCCCTCCCTCTACTCCCCCCACAGTACCCGAATCGGCTCGGTTATGTCAATGATGTATCTAGTGTTTGCTAGGTGTCTTCCCACCAAGTTTCATCTCGATCCCTCCACTCATAGCGTTTCCCAAGATTTCCGGTTGCCCCCTCCAGCTCCCCCCAAAAGTCACCGGATCCGGTCCGGATTTTAAGTAGGTCGTCTGAGGCATGAGGTCTTTCCAAATATCAAGTTCCATCGAGATCCGATCACCCATTCAAAAGTTATAAATACCTCAAGATTCCGGATTCCCCCTCCCTCCACTCCCCCCCACAGTGCCCGAATTGGCTCGGTTATGTCAACGATGTATCTAGTGTTTGCTAGGTGTCTTCCCACCAAGTTTCATCTCGATCCCTCCACTCATAGCGTTTCCCAAGATTTCCGGTTGCCCCCTCCAGCTCCCCCCAAAAATCACCGGATCCGGTCCAGATTTTAAGTGGGTCGTCTGAGGGATAAGGTCTTTCCAAATATCAAGTTCCATCGAGATCCGATCCCCCGTTCAAAAGTTATAAATACCTCAAGATTCCGGATTCCCCCTCCCTCTACTCCCCCACAGTGCCCGAATCGGCTCGGTTATGTCAACGATGTATCTAGTGTTTGCTAGGTGTCTTCCCACCAAGTTTCATCTCGATCCCTCCACTCATAGCGTTTCCCAAGATTTCCGGTTGCCCCCTCCAGCTCCCCCCAAAAATCACCGGATCCGGTCCAGATTTTAAGTGGGTCGTCTGAGGGATGAGGTCTTTCCAAATATCAAGTTCCATCGAGATCCGATCACCCGTTCAAAAGTTATAAATACCTCAAGATTCCGGATTCCCTCTCCCTCTACTCCCCCCACATTACCCGAATCGGCTCGGTTATGTCAATGATGTATCTAGTGTTTGCTAGGTGTCTTCCCACCAAGTTTCATCTCGATCCCTCCACTCATAGCGTTTCCCAAGATTTCCGGTTGCCCCCTCCAGCTCCCCCCAAAAGTCACCGGATCCGGTAAGGATTTTAAGTAGGTCGTCTGAGGCATGAGGTCTTTCCAAATATCAAGTTCCATCGAGATCCGATCACCCGTTCAAAAGTTATAAATACCTCAAGATTCCGGATTCCCCCTCCCTCTACTCCCCCCACAGTACCCGAATCGGCTCGGTTATGTCAATGATGTATCTAGTGTTTGCTAGGTGTCTTCCCACCAAGTTTCATCTCGATCCCTCCACTCATAGCGTTTCCCAAGATTTCCGGTTGCCCCCTCCAGCTCCCCCCAAAAGTCACCGGATCCGGTCCGGATTTTAAGTAGGTCGTCTGAGGCATGAGGTCTTTCCAAATATCAAGTTCCATCGAGATCCGATCACCGTTCAAAAGTTATAAATACCTCAAGATTCCGGATTCCCCCTCCCTCCACTCCCCCCCACAGTGCCCGAATCGGCTCGGTTATGTCAACGATGTATCTAGTGTTTGCTAGGTGTCTTCCCACCAAGTTTCATCTCGATCCCTCCACTAATAGCGTTTCCCAAGATTTCCGGTTGCCCCCTCCAGCTCCCCCCAAAAGTCACCGGATCCGGTCCGGATTTTAAGTGGGTCGTCTGAGGCATGAGGTCGTTCCAAATATCAAGTTTCATCGAGATCCGATCACCCGTTCAAAAGTTAAAAATACCTCAAGATTCCGGATTCCCCCTCCCTCCACTCCCCCCACGGTGCTCGGATCGGGGAAGTGACTATTTCCAACTTAATCATTTGGGGTCCCTGATATGCCTGCCAAGTTTTATCATCCTAGCTTATGTGGAAGTGCCCGAACTAGCAAAACCTGGACAGACCGACAGACCGACAGACCGACAGACCGACAGACCGACAGACCGACAGACCGACGGACGGACAGAAATTGCGATCGCTATATGGCACTTGGCCGAAGGGCAAGTGCCATAATAATTCCGAATATTCTTTTTGTTTGTAACAAAATCTAGAAATTAACAAAAACATCTTGTGAGTTATTCAAAGTCAAATATAGTTGACTTGTAGTCTTTGGAATAGGAAAACGTCACAAATTGAATATTGACAGATTTTAGGCTACTCTAGAATTTATGCTCAAAATCAAATAAAATTAATTTATATATTTTTGTTTTTAAATGAGAACATAAAATATTAATAATAATAAATATAAAGAATGCGAGACCAAAATGCAATTATTTTAGTGTTATTCAGTCATTTTTCAGTGAACGTTGAATGGAAAAATTATTTAAATTATTTTTTAAAAAGAAAAACAGCGAAAACAAGTATTAGACATAAACAGAACAGACGTATGTTAGGAATTATAGCATAGCAAGCATTGCCAGGAAGAGACGAAAAACCCGCCAAAAAGCATCTGCTGAATTTTTCCTATAACGTTCATGCATAACGTCTTCTAAATCACAACAGATTATTCGCAAATTGCCGTAGCTGACTTCAACGTTATGTCTCATAGAATCTGAATTACTGGGCCGAACGGTGAAACTTGTGACTTGTATCCTATCCTGTCTTGATGCAGGAATTTTTGGATTATGGTAACTACTGAAAGCCAACAATCCAAAATCTGGGAATTCTTGGTTTATGGTAAACGACTCAAAGCAAGCTATCCAAAACGGCACTGTCTAGGGAACCGGGAGCCGTAATTTATGTCCTACGGGCTACGGAACCGGTAGTTCTCACGGAAACTAAACCAAATGAGCTACGATTCCGGGATCTGACGTCATTAACTAAGGGAAACTTGTATATGCTGGCTCCCGTTCCGGTAGTAAGTGGAAATAGCTCACGGAAACTTCATCGCACCAGCTTCTCATCCGGTAGCCTCACGGAATTGTGCACTCAGAAGCTAGGGAGCCGGTAGTTGATACCGGAAACTGTATACCTTAATTACCTTAAATCGCACTTCCAGCGAGATAAGGTGGTGTAATTGGAGCTTCTGTTCCGGTAGTGGCTACGTGGAATATAGAACTCACGGAATAGTCTGGATGGGAGCTAGGATGCCGGGATTTTCACTGACTTAGAGAAAATAGCATGGGAAAAAATCAACTACCGGAACCCATATATTGAGAGCTAAACTACTATTTGGTTGAAAATGACCAGCTCACGGACACAGATGGCTATGGGCTAGGGACAAAAATAAAGAAAATTGAACTCACGGACCCATGTCACTGCAGACTAGGAAACCGGGAGTGAATATCTTTAACTCACGGAACCCAACTTCTGCGGGCTGGGGTTCTGGTAAGGCCAAAAAATTAAGATTTTTGAACTGGATTCCGTGAGCTGTAACGGACTCAAAATCCATATTGACACATAACCGTGAGTTTATAATTTTAATTTTTGGCACTACCGGAACCCTAGACCATAGCCATCTGTGTCCGTGAGCTGGTCATTTTCAACCAAATAATTTTTGCTACCGGTACCTTAGCTCTCAATATTTGGGTTCCGGTAGTGATTTTTCCCATGCTATTTTCTCTAAGTCAGTGAAAATCCCGGCATCCTAGCTCTCACCCAAACTGTTTCGTGAGCTCTATATCCCATGTTGACAATACCGGAACACAAGCTCCAATTATATAGTTTCGGTATCACCTACCGGCTCCCTAGCTTCTGAGTACATAACTCCGTGAGACTACCGGACGAGAAGCCGGTACGATGAAGTTTCCGTGATCTATTTCCATTTACTACCGGAACGGGAGCCAGCACATACAAGTTTCCGTTAGTCTATGACGTCACATCCCGGAATCGTAGCTCTCATGGTTTGAATTCCGTGAGAACTAGCGGTTCCGTAGCCCATAGGGCATAAAGTACGGCTCCCGGTTCCCTAGACAGTGCCATCCAAAACATGAATTCCTGGTTTGTGTTAATCAGCCAGAAACTGTAAATTCTTGGTTTGTGATAAACTTCCCAGAGCGGAAAAGACAACGAAAGATGCAAAATTCACATGGGACAAAACGCAATTATTTTAGTGTTATTTAGTCATTTTTCAATGAGCGTTGAATGGAAAAATTCTTTAAATTATTTTTTAAAAAGAAAAACCACGAAAACAAATATTAGACCGAAACAGAACAGACGTTGTTGTAATTAGAAAATTATTCTACCTTTTCCTCGAGATCAATTAAGTAATCCGGGGATGATGGTGTAAAAATCATGATATGTTCACATTGGTCTTACAGAACTTGAACTGGATTGACCTAAAATTCGCCAAGTTTGACCTAATTCCCCTAATTACTGTCTCTGGAGTCATCATAGGTCACATTCCGAAGGATTTAGTTTATCCCGACGGATGACTGCGATGAAAATACGCGCCTATTTGGAAGATCGGCGTTTGATTTTTTGATGTTTTTCAATCGCTATTTATGCTCGTAAATCAGCACGGCCGCTGCTCGGGCCGCTGTTTCAGCCCCGTGTGAACCAAAGACAGTAAAAGTATTATTGTCTTTGGTGTGAACAAGCTTACGGATTTCTGAAAATCTTGCGTAAAATCTTATATTCTACATAGTTTTTCTGGATTTCTCATCATTTCTGTAATAGTGAATTTCATGAGTACACTAATGTTTGCTTAATAAGCTTAGTTACCTCATCATTCAGACAACGCGCTGATCCGTGCGCATAAAAAAGATAGATCCAACCAGATTAGAGATTTCACACCTGTGGCTCGCAGTTTGTACGTAGCTGGTTTTGTGCAAATCTCTGTATTTTTACGGAAAATAGACTCTGGAAATTTTTGTATGCGTTGCAGAGTTTTACATTACCGTACTTTAGTATAAAAGAGGTTGACCTTGATCAAATGTCTAGAAAAAAAAATGTAAGAGACAAAATAAAACGACGGACCTGGTGGTTGGAATATATTTTTTTTGTAAAATTCAAAACAAATTCTACTTTATTCTGGACTACCCTTTTTTCAGTCAAAAACCACTACTACAACTACCGCTACTATTCTTTCAAAAATGATCGAGTGAAAGCACCGCAACATATTAACTTCAGTCAAAATCAATTACTCAGTTAAAAAGTAATCGTGTTCACAGACAGATGGACAGGCCTATGACATAATGTAAAACCTTGCTTTCATCTGGATTCCTAAAAAACGCTTGACCACAAATGTTCCCAAAAATTTCGCTTTCGAAAATTAGAAGCTTTTACAGGGGCTTCACCCTCTCGAGCAAAAGCTGAAATGAAGGGGGCGTTGCAATACCTCTCATCGCGAATGACATTTTGCTAAATCTTACTTACTTAAGAATCAGTTGCAATATTTCTTGAAATTCGTACAAAAAATCGTGGAGATGCGTTTCTTCTCTATTGTTTCTAACCAACTGTCCCTATCAAAAGAGAACGTTCACGATTCAGCATGTAACAACTTACATGTGCTACTGCTAAATGTAGGATTTTTTAATGGTTTTGGACGGGTTTTTGGACGAAAAGTTGACAGATCTTTTGACGGATTTTTCATTCTCAACTGTCGGAATTTTACTGATTTTCTGTCTATCAGAACGGAAAACTGCCATCATGAAGTGGATACACTGGACTCATTGCCCAGACATCTTGCACGCAGCACACGTCCATAATGTCCAAGGTAATTGTGTTTATACTTTGGTGCGACAGCCGGGATTTGCATAATCTACATAGAATGCCTATATATAATTCCAAACGAACACAGCCAGCCGTGCTTTTTTCGATCAAATCAAGGATGAAAATACTTAAACAAAAATTATCATAATTAAAAAGGAAATCTATATCAAACTGAAGCAGGAAAAGATGTAACGTTAATTATTCAAATTTCAAATTCGTTTATTTCTATGATATCTTTTAACAAAAATAGTGGTGGGTCGTCATACATGGTCGACATAGTCATAAAAATCACATACATATTACAATTTTAAAATTTTACAACACAATCCAATAACAAAGGTATTTACAGAACATGTCAATTTAAAATTCATAATTCCGATCCTTTAAAAAAAAACTTCACAAAATAGGGAACAAATGACTTGAGATACCGCTCCGTAGATTTTACGTGCGGTTTCTTGAGTTGTGTCTATGGTGCGTCTGAGTTGCCTTAATTTGCAGATTTATAGTCACAGGGGGTAAAATGGACCGGTGCACATCCGAGGCCAGACATTTTTTGCCAAATTTCACTAGGAGACCGTGTCTCCGATCAGAGAGTGTTTGCAGACGAAATGTCTTTAGGCTTTCTTCCTAGGACTCGTAAACCAATGATAGGTTCTTGCCCCCGGTGTTATTACTATTCTTTATACTCTGACCGGCGGTTTATGTCCGACTTGAGATCATAATATGGTAGCGTTCGAGCGGCGGCAGTATTCAACCTTCGTAGGCGTATTTAGGACCGTAGTCTTTCGTTTCGGAAGGTCGACTCTTTTCTTTTGACACTTACTTTATTAATTCCTTTAGAACAACCACTTTCGGCAAGCCCGTAAGGTAATCTAATAATACAGACAGTTGTCTCGCTACATTCAACTCTCAGAATCATCTGCCCGCTTCGAGCTTCACATCAAATTCCTATTTTTGCTTACTGCGTAGGAGGTGAACACAATGTGCAGAAAGTTTGACGGACTAAGCAGTCCTCTTAGTCCTACCCCCCTCCCATATTCGGTAGTCGTCAAAAATCCCCCCTCGCTAAATTCTCCCGAAGAAAGAATGACTTTCCTCAACGATATGTGTGGCGATCATCTAAGGGATGAGCCGGTCGAGCTAAAACAGACTAAAAACGAATGGCGTGTTGTCGTCGGAAGAAAGGCAACTGCCAATCATATAGCCTCCTCGCTTAAGAGCAAGTGTGAAGGGCTGGAGACTCTCGTGAAAACTCCGGTATTTATTGGTGTGTTAAAGCGAATCCCCCCATTGTACAGTGCTGAAAAACTCAAAGACAGTATCCCCAACTGTACGAAAGTTGAACAGTGCGGGCATACTCGTACATTCAAGGTATTTTCGATACACGGGAAAACCTCACTAGTGCGGTAAACGATCCTCCCAAATTCGGCTACGAACGTTTTCAGATAGAAGAGTTTGTCTTCCTGCCAAGGCGCTGCTTCTAGTGTCACTCATATGGGCATATTGCCGCCTAATGTCCGAATAGCCCCCGTTGTCAAAATTGCGCAGGTGAAAAGCACTGCGACTCCCCCAACGAGCGGTGCTCAAGACCAGTAGCTTGTACTCTCTGCAACCAAAAGGGTCACACTTGCAGCTCATTTAAGTGTCCTGAACTGAGGAAGCTCGCTGGGTGCTCCACTAACTCCAAATGAAAGTCATATCGTGGAATATGAATGGCGGAGTCATAAACAAAACACCGATAATCGAACATTTCTGTAGCACTGCCGATATAGTTTGCGTGCAGGAACATTTCCTCACTAGTGACAATCTTAGCCTATTAACTTTCCCTGACCGGTACTGCGTAACGGCTGTCCCTGCGAAAGTAAGCCTCACTGGAGGGCGGCCCTCAGGCGGCCTAGCAGTGCTATCGCGCTTGCACCTTCGACACGTGCTGATAATGCAGTCGGACTATTTGTTGGCCATCCGCATTGACAGACTTGCCGTGATCTGCGTGTATCTCCCAACAAACTACAATAACGAGAAGTCTGACTATAAGTTCAACTTGAGCATCGAATCCCTTGCGTGTTGCATGAGAAAAGTTAAACTGCTCGGCATCGATAGCGTCATCATAGGCGACTTTAACTGTGATGTCATGGATCCCTCCACGCACCGAACCCAGTCCCTCCTAGGAGTATTAAATGATGAGTTTAAAGTGCTTCCAAAGGACGGCCAGTTTGCCTACGTGCATATGAGCGGGTCTACATCGAACCTTGATCATGCCTTTACCTCTAGCGGGATTTCAGGCTCAGTCTCTCTAATGTATGAATCGTTCTCGATTGATCACATTCCCATACAGTGCTCGCTAAGCTTACAAGAACCTCCGACAGTGTCAGCTAGAGTGGATAGAAAATGGTTCGAAGTGTGTGACTGGAAACGATTTGACTGTTCCTTATACCAGTCGGTGCTCGACGGTGTCCTGTCCAAAATCCGTGTTCCCTTCGATTTACTACAGCCTAGGTTACGTGGTTCTATCAGTGATGCCAAAACTCGGTTGAATATTTTCTTAGCCGAGATAAGCCACAGTCTTAAAGTCGCAGAATCTGCCGCAGTTCCCATCCGGAAAGTAAGGAGAGGCACGGAAGTGCCAGGCTTCACATCCGATCCTAGCCTGGAAAACTCCTGTAAAAGTGCAAAGTTCTGGTTTGCCGTGTGGAAAGAGTGTGACCGGCCACGATCGGGCGTCGTTAACTCGCTGCGAGTGTTTACGAAGCGAAAGTTCGATAAAGCTCTCAGGGATCACCAGTGTAAAGTCAAGGCGGGATTTACCGAGCGAATAATGAATAATCCATCTTCAATATGGAAGTTACGTGAAAAAGAATCAAAAGTTTGCAACAAAGAAAAAATTGAATCTAAAGTATGGCGAACTTATTTTACTAATGAATTTTCAGCACCTGACGTTACATTGTCTTCACCATTTGCGGTCGAATTGGATAATATTCTCATAGATCATCCCCCGTCAAATTTTGTAGTTTCGCGGGATGCAGTCATTGATTGTATTTTAAAATTAAGCAAGAAGCGATCTAGTGGTTCAGAGGGTATTTCTGCTATCCAACTTATTTATGGAACTTTACTACTGTTCGATTACCTTACTCTCCTGTATCAAATGATCCTTTGCACAGGTATTGTACAAGATTCATTTTGTGTCGGTATGATAAAACCCGTGCTAAAGAAGGGCAAACCTGAGAATTGTTGCTCGTCTTATCGCCCCATTACTGTTTCATCTACGTTTTGTAAGATTTTCGAGCGTCTTGTATCTGTTAGTATTCGTAAGTTTTGTTGGATGCCTGAATTCCAGTTCGGATTCAGGAAGGGTTTAGGTTGCTTGCACGCCCTGCTCGTGCTTTCTGAAGTGCTCATTGATGCTAGTAATTCTGGGGAAACTCTAGTTCTTGGGTTCCATGACGTAAGCCGGGCCTTCGATTCGTCTATCCATCCACAAGTGATTCTGGAAGCGTACAGACGACGTGTGCCACTGGATATTGTGAAGGTTTTGTATTATATGTACCGTCGGCTTAAGGCTTGTATCAAGGTCCCAAATGATCCTCATAAGACTGTTGAAGTTCCCGTTGAGAAAGGTGTCCGCCAAGGATCATTTATTTCCCCTGACCTCTTCAACAATAGTGACTAGAAGCACAGTCTAAAATCCGTACTTAGTGTATTTTGAAAGGGTTGGATTTGTCCTTGTTAACGTATGCAGATGATCTACTTAACCTGTGTAGACTCGTCCCTACACTTATTGAAAATTATGATATCCTCGAAAAGGAGTACAAATAAGTTGGATTAAAGTTTAACCCCTCGAAATCAAATATTTTGTTCTTTAATGATCGTTTATCTATTAGCCAACCTGTTAAACTGGGGAGCACCCTTCTTGAACCGTCTGATCAGGTCATTTACCTTGGTGTCCCAATCGGAAGGAGTCTCCGCGAAACCCGTTGTTTGCTTATTGAGTATTTGGGGAAAAAACTCCGAACGGCGTATGCATCCATAGTGGTAAATTAGCGTCGATTCTGTCGGAAATATCTTGCTGTTTTGTACAATACTGTAGCCCTTCCTCATGTCCTCTACCTCACCCCTTTCTGGAAAATTTTTACCCGTTTTGAAATCAAACATATCCGTTCACTATTCTTTCGTTACCTTAAATTTTTGCTAAAATTGCCACTATGGACGCGTAACACCTATTTAATCAATAGATTTAAAGTTAATGAATCTGTTACCGCGGTGGAAGATCTCCGTGCTCGAATCCTTCGTTCTTGCAACCACCCCTGCATCACCCGTCTGTACGGCCAGGAATGATCGAGTAAGATTAGTTACCGTCCTTTAAGTGTTATTGTTATTGTTCATGCACTTTGTGTTTTTGTTTTTTATGGCACTTGCCCTTCGGCCAAGTGCCATATAGCGATCGCAATTTCTGTCCGTCCGTCGGTCTGTCGGTCTGTCGGTCTGTCGGTCTGTCGGTCTGTCGGTCTGTCGGTCTGTCGGTCTGTCCAGGTTTTGCTAGTTCGGGCACTTCCAGATAAGCTAGGACGATAAAACTTGGCAGGCATATCAGGGACCCCAAATGATTAAGTTGGAAATAGTCACTTCCCCGATCCGAGCACCGTGGGGGGAGTGGAGGGAGGGGGAATCCGGAATCTTGAGGTATTTTTAACTTTTGAACGGGTGATCGGATCTCGATGAAACTTGGTATTTGGAACGACCTCATGCCTCAGACGACCCACTTAAAATCCGGACCGGATCCGGTGACTTTTGGGGGGAGCTGGAGGCGGCAACCGGAAATCTTGGGAAACGCTATGAGTGGAGGGATCGAGATGAAACTTGGTGGGAAGACACCTAGCAAACACTAGATACATCATTGACATAACCGATCCGATTCGGGCACTGTGGGGGGAGTGGAGGGAGGGGGAATCCGGAATCTTGAGGTATTTATAACTTTTGAACGGGTGATCGGATCTCGATGGAACTTGATATTTGGAAAGACCTCATGCCTCAGACGACCTACTTAAAATCCGGACCGGATCCGGTGACTTTTGGGGGGAGCTGGAGGGGGCAACCGGAAATCTTGGGAAACGCTATGAGTCTAGGGATCGAGATGAAACTTGGTGGGAAGACACCTAGCAAACACTAGATACATCATTGCCATAACCGAGCCGATTCGGGCACTGTAGGGGGAGTGGAGGGAGGGGGAATCCGGAATCTTGAGGTATTTATAACTTTTGAACGGGTGATCGGATCTCGATGGAACTTGATATTTGGAAAGACCTCATGCCTCAGACGACCTACTTAAAATCCAGACCGGATCCGGTGACTTTTGGGGGGAGCTGGAGGGGGCAACCGGAAATCTTGGGAAACGCTATGAGTGGAGGGATCGAGATGAAACTTGGTGGGAAGACACCTAGCAAACACTAGATACATCATTGACATGACCGAGCCGATTCGGGCACTGTCGGGGGAGTGGAGGGAGGGGGAATCCGGAATCTTGAGGTATTTATAACTTTTGAACGGGTGACCGGATCTCGATGAAACTTGATATTTGGAACGGCCTCATGCCTCAGACGACCCACTTAAAATACGGACCGGATCCGGTGACTTTTGGGGGGAGCTGGAGGGGGCAACCGGAAATCTTGGGAAACGCTATGAGTGGAGGGATCGAGATGAAACTTGGTGTGAAGACACCTAGCAAACACTAGATACATCATTGACATAACCGAGCCAATTCGGGCACTGTGGGGGGAGTGGAGGGAGGGGGAATCCGGAATCTTGAGGTATTTATAACTTTTGAACGGGTGATCGGATCTCGATGGAACTTGATATTTGGAAAGGCCTCACACCTCAGACGACCCACTTAAAATCTGGACCGGATCCGGTGACTTTTGGGGGAGCTGGATGGGGCAACCGGAAATCTTGGGAAACGCTACGAGTGGAGGGGTCGAGATGAAATTTGTGGGAAGACACCTAGCAAACACTAGATACATCATTGACGTGACCGAGCCGATTCGGGCACTGTCGGGGGAGTGGAGGGAGGGGGAATCCGGAATCTTTAGGTATTTATAACTTTTGAACGGGGGACCGGATCTCGATGAAACTTGATATTTGGAAAGACCTCATGCCTCAGACGACCCACTTAAAATCCGGACCGGATCCGGTGACTTTTGGGGGGAGCTCGAGGGGAGAACTGGAAATATTGGAAAACGCTATGAGTGGAGGGATCGAGATGAAACTTGGTGGGAAGACACCTAGCAAACACTAGATATATCATTGACATAACCGAGCCGTGCCTACTCGTAACAAGTGCCATATGAGCTCGTAGCTCTTGTTTTCCTTTTCCAGTTTCTTTTATTATACTCCACTAGTCTTCATTGTAGTGCAGTGGGTCAATAAAATTCATTCATTCATTCATTCTTACTAATGCAGATCCCAAAAGCTCGAATTATTCCGACTACTCGGAAGGCCAATTTTGATAGTCTAAATTCTAAAATACTATTCGTAACACTCGTATTTCTGTCCAAGAATGATGCAGCAAACTCTCTTCTGAATCCCTTCCAACTTCCCGCTTACACTACTATCTTGCTTTTTACTGATTTTATTTTGTTTAATTTCCTTTTAACCAAACAAGCAGAACGAAATAGGCAATTCAGACTCAAGAGTATAAAAATGTAATTGAAACCAATTCATCCAGGCACCAACAAACAAGGTGGCCGGTTGTGATACCCTAAGAATACCCTGTTTTTTGACTAGTGACTATCGCCTGTCAAAGTACGGGGGGGGGGAGGGGGCTTGGAGCCAGAATTGTGTATAGCTTATGTTTCTAGAATTATATAGTTCGAAACGGGTACATAGATATGCTCAATCTGTTTTTCAATTTCTTGTTTGATGATGACCACGGTCATCGTCAAACTCCTCAGTGTCTAGCTGTCCGCTCTGATCTTTTGCCTCTTGGTTTATTTGCGGTCCTATTTTGGTAAAAAACTTACAAAACTCTTCACTGACTTCTTGCCTCCCACTCACAGTTCTTTCACCTACGGCTAACTGTTCAGGTGATGCTGAATCCTTACCATTACCGAGAACACTTTTAATAGTCAGCCATGTCCCTCTAATGTCTCCTTTCTGCGATTCTAATTTTTATCTGAAATACTCTCTCAGAGCCGTTCGCCGTGCAGAGTTATGCTCTTATTATCTACGATCGCATGCTCCATGTTTTGGTGGATGCCCTAATGCCTGCTACATCAAACGAAAGTACCCGTTGATATAAATAAAACAGCAAAAAAACAACGTCGAATATCGTCCACTGGGCAGGTGAAACGATATTATTGACATGTGCGGGCGAAGCAGCCAAGTAAAACGCTCCTCAAATGTACGAAATGCAAGATAGACCGACTTTAATGCAAGAAATGCGCTCAGAAATGATAAAACAGAAATGGTGATTTTTGTCCCCATTCTGGGATTTTTACCCTCCAAATTTGGGGATTTTATTTTTGACTTGGTGGCAACCCTGGCTTTGTATTTTAGTTTACGCTGCGATATAACTCATTGATCTCGCTTTTTTCCGATATTTAATTTGGTGATATTTACTATAAGATTTTATTACCAGTTTGGTCCTTTATTTTCCTTTTTTTTTTATTTTCCTTGTTTGGCTCTCTTTGAGCCATAGCGGGCTTCACCGTCTCTGAGGAGCCTATTGTTGCTCCTCAGATTATGCATATTGCTTCAAACGACCTAGAACTGATCAGTTACGAGTCAATTGCTAGTCATACTTACACTACATATTTTAACTGAAAACAATACATTTATGAAGCAACCAGTTCTGTGTCCGATCTTTTCCGCTAATAAGGTAATGCACACTCTGAAGTTGTTTTACCTCGATCATGCACCTGAAGATCGAAGCAAACTTAAAAGTCTATGCTAGGGGACGTTTCGCCACGGGGACGTTTTGTCACGGGGACGTTTTGTCATGGTGACGTTTCGCCGGGGACGTTTCGCCAGGGGGGTTTCGTCGGTAGGCCTAAACTAAGTTGTATCAGAATTCTTACAAGCGTGACGTCACACCCATTTGATTTATTTTGCCCCAGAAAGAGAAAAATAGTAGTTTATTCCTATCGGTAAATATATATTTTAATTTATATATAGAGCCCAGAGGCGCCGGTCGCGTTAACATTTATAAAACGACCTAGGGCCAATCAAATCCTATTTCGGGTCGTCAATCACACGACGTCACTATTTACGTCACGACTGTATGGAATTCCGATACAATTTATGTTAACAGTACTAAACTGTATAAAGATTATCTGGGTAATTGTTAAAGCTAACTGCAGTATTTACTACTGGGATGAATCTTATCTCTACTGGTATAACATTTATCCGACTTCAGTGGCAATCCCAGTAGCAAATTCCTAGCAAGTTCCTTCTGAACACTGGAAGCTACAAGCAGGCCCGTATCCAGGAATGTGTTCTCGGGGGGGGGGGGGGGGGGGGTTGCCTGAGGGTCGGAAAAAAAAGTACAAAAAAACCTACTCCCCCCCCCCCCTGGATACGGCTCTGGCTACAAGTACAACCAACCAACGGAAGAAAAAGTATTTCTAAGGACCTAAGGTACTATACTCCTTTAGCGTTTAGTCAATACCCAGGACACTTTTATCTTTAATCACTAACCGCCTCCCATACCCAGGTTATTGGCCGCCACCTGTCGCTTAATCAGGGTTGGAGCGGGCAGAACGGTACTTTAAAACTCATAAAGAGCAGGTATACACTTTTCCCATGTTAT
The DNA here is from genome assembly GCA_023053575.1 of Branchinecta lynchi. Classification (NCBI taxonomy): domain Eukaryota; kingdom Metazoa; phylum Arthropoda; class Branchiopoda; order Anostraca; family Branchinectidae; genus Branchinecta; species Branchinecta lynchi. The sequence continues at coordinate 49,947 of JAKZAP010000094.1, read as the reverse complement.
TTGACAATATCTGTTTCAAGCGTGTCAAGCCAAATTGACTTTGGCGGAAAAATTCCAAGATACCCATTTTGAAGAACTTTTTACGTGCTACAAAGTATTTGGAGCAGTTTTCAAGGCCGACACACCATTTGCTAGGTAGGCTAGAAATAAGAAAAAAAGTGTCTTGTCTGCCAACTGGCTGTCAACGACCTGGGTAAACTCTGTCGCTACACATTTGGTATCGTCTGGTAGAGCACTGAGTAAGCAACCAAACGTTTGGAATGGATTTTGGAATTTTCATTTCTTGTAGTTTCAGTCCCTTCTTTTCTCCAAAAACCCATTTGTCTCATTTCGTTTCCATACCATGGGCTGTTATTGCAAGGAAGCATCAAGATCTGTAACCCTGTTGGGACAGCAGAGGCTATTCACAGGGGCTCAAGAGAGAGATTATGAAAAGAGATTATTATGCCAGATTAAAAACCAAATAATTCAAAGGACTTTCAGTAATATGGTACGTTTCCATAAGTGAGTTGAAAAAAGAGAAAAAAGAACAAGAGAGGTGATCACTTGAGAAGTGGATGAATTCACAGGGAGCGACTTGAAGTAAAATATATAAGACTAGGACGCCCGACTTTGCCTGCAATATGTGCTTAGTGTGATAACAAAGGATTACGACATCACAAATGACATACCGACAAGAAGCGAGACAACTGCAGGAAATTCGAATAATGACCACACCATCAAAACTCGGACGGCGTTCAGATACTTGAAATACCCTGAGCTTGAAATCTGCCGACGGCTCGTCAATGTCCCCCATATGTTTATGTTTCGGAAACGCAATTTCTCAAGCATGTGTAACTTTCTTCTTTCATTCAAGTAGGCTGATGAATCTCTACAAAACGTATTGCGTCACAGCCTAGCTGTTTTTGTCCGTCCGTCGGTCAGTCCGGGTTTTGCCAGTTGGGGCACTTCCAAATAACGTTGAAACTTACCAGCATAATTTTAAAGAACCCTACCTAAACCTCTAGGTAAATTTCGTTTTTCGAATTCAACCATCTGTGGGGGAGTGGAGGAATGGGAAATCCGGAAACTTTTGGGAAGCGACTTCAAACGGGCGATACGACTGGAATGAGACTTGACGAGTGTAAGAGAAAATGCCCGATAATCCATGTACTTGTCCGACCGGATTCGGCCACAGTGGAGGAAACTGGACGGGGGCACCAGACATTTTGTGGCGTTTTTGTTGCATTTTGAATGCAACTTGGAATATAGTGATATCATATGCCCTAGATGACACAATTTCTGGTCTGGACCGGATCCGACCACGGTTAGTGGGGGCGGTACCAAAATTCCTCGAAAATTGTTTGTGGTAAACTTGGTAGGTGGTAAGGAAAGTTTCCCTAGACGAACTTTTTACGTGTTAAAACCGAATTCGACTCGGTGGGGAGTTGGATTGCAATTCGGCACAATTTTTGGCACGCACATGGATGAAATGATACAGTGAAATGAGTGGTGTTGCGGACATGAAACTTAGAAGGTACAAAGGTCATATGTTCTGCATCTACAGGATCCTTTTCAGGGTTCCGAACTGATTTGACCTCGGTAGAGGGAGCTGGAGGGGCATCGGAAACTTGCCGGAAATGAAAACTTGCCGGGTTGGTAAGATAAGACGCTCTTGATGACGTATTCATGTGCTGAAACTGGAGTAGTTATAGTAGTTTAGGGAGTAGTCATTCAAGTAAACAGCGTTTGGCGGTAAGGTAAGAGTGTTGTCTGGTCCTTACTTGTGCCCAATGCGTGGACATTTGGGCAAAAATATTTTTCACGTAATGTGCGTATGCCCTGAGCTTTCAGATCTTCTTGTTGAAATTTTTGGTGTTAGTAATTGGGGGGAGGATTGGTTGATAAAAGTAATGGGAAGTAAAATATTTGGTGATATCGAAGAGTTGGGAAGATTCCTTTCGGTTTCGATGAACCACAGAGAAAGATTCCTGTAAAGGAACATGTAAAATAGTTAGCATTTATGTGGTTTGTATTTTTTATTTTTGTTTGTGTTCATTTTTTTCCCATGGCCTCTGTGCTTTTAGTGGAATAAATTTTATTCGTTACTTGAGTAACAAGAGCTGTAAGCTCATGTGGCACTTGCACGGGTTGAGATGTATTGTTTAATCAAAAGTACTTTTTGACTTTGCGGTTTAGATGCGCACTCTAAGGGAGCTACAACTTCATTTGCAAGCAAAGCCCTTGAAGCAAAAACGATAATGGGCTCATGGGGATCATGAAAATTTATATTTTGCTTAAAGTATTGTTCTTACTTTGCGGTCAAGATTGGTACTTCAATGAATAGTCTGATCTGGACAGTGGCGATTTCTGAACCAATATTGTCGAATCTCTAATATTCCAGCCAAGTTTAATCGTCCTAGCACATCTGGAAGTACCTTAACGCGCGATCACCGGAATTCCGTACCCCACCCCCCCTCCACCATCCAACTCCCCACACAGTGCCCGGAACGAATCCGATTCTGTAAATGATTTAACCAGAACATCTGTTCCCGCAAAGTTCCATCCCGACCTCTCAAGTCTAAGTGGGTCACGTATTCCCCCCCCAACCCAATAGTTGTCAGATCCGGTCCAGACATGTTATCAGAGACATATCCTCTTTCCAATTACTAATTTCACTCGAATCCGATCACCGGTTCCAAAGTTACTCATGACTCAATATTCCGGATTCCCCCTCCCTCCAATTCCCCATTATTATCGCATCGATAATTTCTTTTATTTTCAAGTCAGTTTGATCCGGTCCTTGCTATACCTGCCAAGTTTCGTGTCGTTAAAATTCCCAAAACCACCATCACCGGAATCCCCCCCCCCCCCCCCGCGAGTGTCCGGATCCTGTCCAATTATATAAACGATTTATCTAGAGCAGATGCTTGTTCTTCCCAGCAAGTTTCACTCATCCCTCTATTCTAACTGTTTCTCGAGATTCCCCCCCCCCCCAACTCCTCGGTAGCTGTCGAATTCGGTCGAGACTTCAAATGGGACATACACTTCGCATCTTTGACATCTTCTCTTCTCGTCCTTCAACCTTGACTCAACTTTAAATATATCATATAACATATTAGTGTCTTTTTCTGTGTCTTTATATCTGTTATTTCTTTTCTTTTATTGACTCCACTTTTTTGAAATGGCGGGTTACAAATAAATTACTTACTTCCCTATATCTGGGAATATACGATTTCCGATTGACCCTCCTCGTTTACCGTTGCCGGACCCGGTCCGGATTCCAAATAGCAAACTATGCAGCATAAACTCGGTGCTGTCCAACTTGCATCCCAGTCGGCCCATTCGTTTGGTTTTTGGCTATCTCAAAAGTTTACGGTCCTTCCCCCCCCCCCTCAAGCTACCCCAGACAATGCCGCATGTGGTTTGGAGACATGTTTTGTATACCTAGCTCATTAGTTCTTATCACCCATAAAGTTTTACTCGAATCGGACCACCTGTTCGCAAACTCTGCAAGTCAGTAGTTTCTGGATTCCCCTTCCGTTAACTCCCCCCAAACTGGTCGGATCCAGAAACAGAATTTTCCTAGGACATTGTGTTAGGTCTTTAATACTGTTTAATCAGGTCGTTAATATTCCTGCCTAGTTTCATCGTCATTAACACATCGTCCTATCATAACTCGCGATCACCGGAAATTCCGGACCCCCGCCTCCCCCCCCCCCCCTCGCGACTCCCCTTAAAGAGCCCCGAGACGATGCGGTTCCGTCAAAAAATCTATTTACGGCTTATGCTTGCTCTCCCCACCAAACTCCATCCCGATCCCTCGGCGCTAGGTGTTTCACCAATATTCCGGTGTCCCCCTTCATCCCCCCCCCAAAAAAAAAGTATTGAATCCGGTCCGGGCTTGACATGAAACATCTGAGACGACACCTCTTTCCAATTGCCAAGTTTCATTGAAATCTGATCGCCCGTTCGACAATTATGAATGTCACAAGATTCCGGATTCCCCATCCCTCCACTCCTCCCATGATGATCGGATCATGCAAACGACTATTGTCAACTCAGTTTGCTCGAGTCCTTGATATTCCAGCCCAGTTACATCGTCCTAGTACACCAGAAAGTACCGAAATCACGGATAATCGGAAATCCGGAACCCACCCCCAACTCCCCCATAGTGCTCGAATCCGATCTGGTTATGTCAATGATGTATCTAGGACTTGTGCTTGCTCTTCCCACCAACGTTCAGCCTGATCCCTCCACTCTAACCGTAAATATTCTTTGAGCCCAAGCTCACTTTGAAACATTTATTCAAACAATGTTTACAACGGATACGTCAGCTATGATTCTTCATCAGCGATATTTCGTCCCTTCTTGGCAAGGGCCCTCGTCAGGCTGTCAATCCTCTGGTTCAACTTCGGGGAAGGAAACAAACCTGTAATCAAATCCTCTAATATTTTGATATTTGAAGTTGATTAGATGTTCAGTATTGGGGAAAGAAGATACGCTGAGTTCGTTTTTGAGGTTTCTTTTTTCGCCAGAAAAGTAGTTCAAAACAAATATGACTTATAGGGGTAAACACACATGCTGACTCCATATATGAAATTGGTTTTGTCAGATGATTAGCTATTTGGCGTTAATCGGCTTCTGAATTTTAATAGTAAAAACGTTCAAGGAGACTGGCGAAGACGGAATCTGGCAAAGACAAGACCCAATTGTCTGGATCAAATATTGAATTTTTGGGATCCCATCGAAACCTTTGGTCTTGTTTCTTCAAGAACAGCGTTTTAAAATTACCAGCCAGTCGGTAAATGTCTTGCCCCCCCCCCCCCCCTTTGTAGTCAGCTTGGGCTGAAGGCACTATCCAGCATTTGGCATAGTAGATCCAGCATTAGGCGTAGGGTATGCCAAACACTAGATTTCCGTATTCGGTAACGAATGAGAACCAAATGAATCTCCGAATTTAATTATGAAATGGACTGACCGAATGAGACCGAATTGCCGAATTCGGTAGAGAATGAGACCAAATAAACAGGTTAAATCACCGAATTTCGCAGGGACGAACTGAATGCGGCGAAATCGATGCGGACTGAACATAAGTTGGATGAATTGTCGCAATTGGTCACGAATCACAACCAAATGAATCTGATTAGACCGAATTATGAAACGGACTGATCGAATGCGACCGAGTTCGGTAAAGAATGAGACCAAATAAACAGGTTAAATCACCGAATTTACGCAAGGACAGAACGAATGCGGCAAAATCGATGTGGACTGAATAAAAGTTGGATGAATTTTCGAATCCGCTCACGCTCACTTTTTTTTTTTTCTTCTCTCTACCCCTCATCACAGCCCGGCTGAGATTCGGGAAGCGACTAACCTAGTCCGGGTTGCGCTTAGGGTTCGGAATAGTAATATATTCCGAATCCAAACCGCATGAACCCGTCCTTGGTTGTTAAGTATCGGAGGGTAGAGCCCGCAACCACCTACTCTTTCCCCTTTTCTCACCATTCCTCCAAACCCAAATCCATCACCAAAATAAACATGTCCGAGCTTCGTTTGACAAACAAAAGTGTCATTTACAATTGCCTTTTTGCCGCTTTCACGCTCGTTTCTTATCGTTGTCAAACATGATAACAAAGGGGGCCTAGCAAAAGGGCGAAGAATCTTATCTATTAGCTTCAAAAAAGGGGTTAAGTGCGGGCATGGTTTACAAAGGTGTTTGATTAGTGTAAACAAAGTTACGGTCGATGACATGCCGTTCTTAATGACTTTATGACAAGGGGGTATCAGGCAATAAAACGAATAGAGGTTTAAAGTGTCTGGACGTTCTTGCAACAGTTTGAAGATCTTCTTTGGGTTTCTAAATGCGGTTTGTTTGCATTTAAAGCTTTTAAACTGGGATGATTTTCCCATTAGATTATTTCAATATTTTGGCTTGGTTCTAACGCTGTCTGTCTATAAAATGTGGGAATATCCAACAATATTTTCTATTTGCATCAATCTGAAGGTCCCATGCAGTTCTAAAAGAGTCAACGTCAAAGTAGCACTTGAGTCAGCCAGAGAGGATGGATAAACTCGGAAAACCTAATATCTTCCTACTGTATATTGTACCACCGCTAACCCGTACTAGTTTTCAAATCCGCTTTACTTTTTTCGACGCTAATTCTGCTCTTGACAAGTTTTTGACAGAACCTCACTCGTCCGAAGAACTTATTTTCTGTCGTCTGTTGCTCAAGTCAAAGAGCCTGGAGACTGGCTTAAGCTAAACTCATCGATAAGTTGTTGAAATCAGAGCCTGTTTTTAAGGCACGTGCAGCTTCGCTCAAGTGCCATATACCGATCACTTTTCGGTCGGTCTGTCAGGCGACTGTTCTCGAGTTAGGGTACTTCAGGCTAGGACGATGAAACTTGGAAATATTCACCTGCCCTTCGGCCAAGTGCCATATAGCGATTGTAATTTCTGTCCGTCAGTCGGTCTGTCGGTCCCGTTTTTGCTACTTCGGGCACTTCCAGATAAGCTAGGACGATGAAACTTGGCAGGCATATCAGGGACCGGACCAAATTAAATCAGAAATAGTCGCTTCCCCAATCCGACCATCTGGGGATGGAGTGGGGGGAGGAGGAATCCAGAAAAATAAGGAAAAATTAGATATTTTTAGCTTACGAACGGGTGATCGGATCTTAATGAAACCGAAACCATTTTAAATCCAGACCAGATCTGGTGACATCGGGTGGAGTTGGAGGGGGAAACCAGAAATCTTGGGAAACGCTTAGAGTGGACAGATCTGGATGAAACTTGGTGGAAACTGTCAGTCAGGTATCCTAGATACCTGACTGACGGATCCCCTCACTTTGGGGGAGCTGGGGGGGGGAGTCCAAATTTCTAGTGATCCTGCCAGTTCGGTGGTCTTCCCCGATCCAACCATCTGGGGGAAGTGGAGGGAGGGGGGAGCCGAAAAATTGAGGTATTTTTAACTTGCGAACGGGTGATCGGATCTTGACGAAAGTTGATATTTAGGATGACTTCGTGTCTGAGACGTCCCACTTTAAATCCGGACCGGATCCGATGACACTGGGGGGAGTTGGAGGAGGGAACCGGAAATCTTCAGACACGCTTAGAGTGGAGAGATCTGGATGAAACTTGGTGGAAAGAACAAGCAGAAGTCCTAGATACCTGACTGACATAACCGGAACGGATCCGCTCACTTTGGAGGAGGAGTTGGGGGGGGGGGAGTCCGAATTTCTAGTGATCCTGCGAGTTTGGTGCTTCCTGATGTGCTGGGACGCTGAAAATCGGGAGGCATGTCCAGGACCCGACCAGATTAAATAGGAAAATAGTCATTCCCTCGATCCGATCATCTGGGAGGGGGAGTGAAGAGAGGGGAAATCCCGAATATTGGCCTATTTGTAACTTTTGAACGGGGAATCGGATCCTCATGAAACTTGATATTTGGAAAAACATTGTATATCAGATGTCACAGTTCAAGTCTGGGATGAATCCGGTGACTTGGAGGGGAGGGCTGGAGGCGGGAACCGGAAATCGTATGACATGTTCAGAGTGGACGGATCGGGAAGAAACTTGGTTGGAAGAACAAGCATAAGCCCTAGATTGTGCATAGTTGAAAACACCGGACTGGATCCGAGCACTGTGGGGGGAGCTGGAGGGAGGGTTCTGGAACTCAGGTGATCCAGACTTAAGATGCGTACACATGTGCTAGGACCATGAAATATGGCAGGCATATCAGCGTGACCACAATTTTAACTTAAGAACAGACGTTTCTCCGATTTGACCATCGTGGGGGGAGTGGAAGGACGGGAATCCGGAATTTTGATCACCGGATTAGGTCAATTTGCATGGGGGTGTTGGAGGGGGGGGGGGGGGCAGAATTCCGGTGGAAGGTTCCGGTTTAAGGTAGGCTACTTCCAGATGGGCTAGGACGATGAAACTTGGCTTGAACAGGTTGACAAGGTTGACTTAGAAATTGTCACTTCCCAGATCCGACCATCCCTTAAAGTACTCAGCTTAACCGCAAAGTACAAAAATACGTTTAAGCAAAACCTACATTTTAATGTTCCCCATGAGCCCATGATATTTTTTTCATCAAGGCTTCTGATAAGAAATGAATTTCTAGCACCCTGAAAGTATTAGAAACCATTTTCTAGCACCCTTAAAGTGCGCATCTTAACCGAAAAGTAAAAAAAAAATACTTATGACCAAACCATGTATATTCATGATCCTAAAGGGCCCAGAATCATTTTTGCCGAAAGGGTTTTGATTACAGATGGATTTCTAGGGCCCTTAAAGTGCGCATCATTACAGCCGGGGGGAAAAAAATAAATACAAAATTACAGAACAATATACTCTCGTGATTTCCAAGGGTCCATCGTCATTCTTATCTCAAGGGTCTTGCTTAAAAATGATCACAACAAGCATTGCAAGTGCCATATGAGCTTCCTGCTCTTCTTAAAGCACTCAAATATTTTATAATATTGGAACAAAAACAGTAAATAGTGCCAAGGGTCCTTTAAACCAGCGGACACACACTTCCCTGCAAAGGTGATGTTGCAAGGGTGGCATATTTCACGACTAAGCCATTCATTTAGTCTCCTGAACATCTGCTAGGCTGTGTGGAACAGTATAGAAATAATTTAAATACATTTCCTTCTCACACTTCAGATTTTCGTTTGCTAGTCATTCTTTTTTAAAGCTGGCTCTTTGGTTGTCTCAGAATACGCAGGTTCTGCCTGAAACCAACTCTACTCTCCATTTTCACATCTGTAGTTTGTTTTTGGGATCCCAAAACGTAAGTGGAGGGATACCTATAACATCGCAAAAGTTGTCCATCTGTCCGTCCGTCTGTTAGCGCGATAACTCTCGAAGGGGTTGAGATATTTTGATCAAACTTGGCATGAAGACTCTTTAGATCGAAGTACAGGTCAAGTTCGAAGATGGGCTATGTAGCTATATATTTAGGGGTGGGGGTTTGAAATTAAGGGGAATGAAAAATATTTTTTAGAAGGTAATGAAACTAGTCGAATCAGGGGTAAGCAGATATGCTGAATCCGAATATGAAAAATGGCGTCAAAATACTAAAACATTTAGAGAGGCAAAGGTCTAGAAACAAAGGCTAAATCCAGAAAAATACAAACTATAAATACGGAAACAATAAACGGCTATAACTATAAATCAGCCTAGGAGTTACCCACTTCCCGTCACCTGCTGTACACCCTTTTCTGGCACCGGCCGGCACCGAACGAAATTGTATCTGTCGGCCGCAAACTAGGCGATTCATCTTTCGAAGACTTCTGAAAAATGCTTTTGTGATGTTTTATGTCGAGGCAGCCGGCGCCGGGACCGACCGGGCACAGGGCACATGCTGTACACTTAAATTGAGAGTGGGCAACCCCTCGAGATCAGCCGCGAAACGAGAAGGAGAACGACATTCATTTACCAGCGAGTGCAGTTGTGTAGTGTGAAAATGTCGACAGACAACGAAAATTGTCACCTCTTCCTTTCTTCTTTCACCCGGTCGCTGTCGCATTTGCCCATTCGCCAGATTCGTCGTTTGTCTCTGCCTTTAGTCTCTTTGGACCACGAAAAAAGGCCTGATTGGAATTATCCGCTGATTATGATCAACATTCATGGGACCATCATTTACACGGATGGAGGGACTCCAAGCCTCGATGAATTCATCAAGAATCCTTTGATAGCTTGTTCAGACGGGACCGAAATAAGCGCGTAAACAGCGGCTGATCTGTTCAGACGACAGATCACTGTTTGGGGTTGACGGGAGAATTAAAAAGAAAAACCTAATTCCGAATATTCTTTTTGTTTGTAACAAAATATATAAAATTAACACAAACATCTTGTGAGTTTGTCAAAGTCAAATGTAGTTGATTTGTAGTCTTTAGAGTAGATAAAAGCCACAAATTGAATATTGACAGATTTCAGGCGAATCGCTAAATTTCAAGTTAAAAAGCAAATACAATTAATTTAAATACTTTCGTTTTTGAAACTGAACATCAAATAGAACTAATAATAGATATAAATAATACGAAAATACAATACAATCATTTAGTGTTGTTCAGTCACTTTTCAGTGAAGGTTGAATGGGAAGATAATTCAAATTATCCAGGTTTTATCTAAGAAAAACATTGAAAAAAGTATCAGACATAAACAGAACATACGCTATTGAAATTAGAAAATTATTCTACCTTTTTTTCGAAATCTTCCTTGTTTGCTCAATGTAAAAATCATGTTATGTTCACATTGCTCTGACAGAATTTGAACTGGATTGACCTAAAACTCTCCAATCTTGACTAATTCCCCTAATTACAGTCTGTTTACTGTCCCTAGAGTCATCAAAGGTCACATTCCAAAGGATTTAGTTTATCCCGATCGGTGACCGCGACGAAAATAAGCGCCTATTTGGAAAATCAGCGGCTGATTTTTGGAATTTTTTCAACCGCTATTTACGCGCGTAAATCAGCCGCTGATCGAGAATCGGCCGCTGTTTCAGCCCCGTGTGAACAAGCTCTGACAATGAGCGGATCAATCCCTCGGAAAGTTCATCTGACAAACAGCCGATACCTTAATTTTTGTCCTTCCATTCATTTACGGTAAACTTATTCTTTGAACGCCGACACAAAGAGAACGTTGGTTTTGGTTTGCCTTGCTTTTCCGGCTCCGCCTTCTCTCCGGGATGTCAGCCAACCAGAGGAGAGGGGACGGGCAAATGAATATTATTTCAATGCTTGCATGTGGTTCTGTATTCGTAAATTATTCGTTTCGTGTCAGTCGAGTAACAACATGTCTGAGTTTCCAAGTGTTAGCAGCAACTACCCTCTGGACTTGACTGTGACTGGATTTGGCACCCAGCACAATTCCAGTGATGATAGCGCCCAGGACAATGAAGAGTTTAATGAGATCAACATTGATTCTGATGTGGATAGTGAAATGATTTTAACCGCCGGAGGGGTACCGCTGTCCGGGGAGAAACGCAAACATGAAGAACCGGATTCCGCTTCCGGCACCTCGGACAAAGTGAGTGACAAGAAGAAGAATGGACTTGAAAAGCCGCCGTATTCGTATGTCGCCCTTATAGCGAAGTCGATCATTTCCGCCCCACAGGAAAAGTTGACGCTCATGGGCATTTGTAACTTTATTATGAGCCACTTTCCGTATTACCGAGAACGATTCCCAGCATGGCGAAGCTCTATTTCCAAGAATTTGAGTATAAACGACTGTTTTGTTAAGATTCCAAGAGAGCCATGCAACCCTGGAAGAGGCAACTATTGGACTCTTGATCCAATGGCTGTAGATATGTTCGATAACGGCACGTTTGTTCGCCGTCGGAAATTGTACAAAAGACACCAGCCCGATTTTTTCCGAAAAACGGCGTCGCTTCCTGACCCGTATCACGCTGCGTTGTTCGGCCACCATGGGGGCTTTCCGGCACATGCCGGTGGTATACCACATATGTCGGCACTGAGCATGTTGCCGTCGTTCAACCTTGGACTCGACCTTTCTGGCTTGCCGCCTTTTGCTACGAACATGCCCAACCCTTTTGCCAACGGCCTGCCACCTTGCGCACAGGCTTTCGTTCATGCATTTAGGCTTGCCACCACACATGAGAATGCCGCAACACCAGCTGCCGCAGATACTTAAACCGACGCCATCAAAAGTAGACATGTCGACGTTGTCCCCGACGGACGTTCAGAGTCGGAAAAGCCCACCAGGAAAGCAGGCTTTCAGTATTGACAGTTTGATTGGAAAGAGAGAAGAAAGTGAAATAAAGAGTGAACAGAGGATCGAGGATTGCTGCCTCGTTCAAAGCCCCGGACAGTAATGGGCAAGTATGAATGTGAAAACTTAATAGTTCATTTGTAAATATCCGCACGATATTTTCGCCGTTGTTGTTATCTAGCGAGGTAGCTCTGTTGGTCTCACTGCAAGTATATTATGCGATGTCCGCTTTTTAACGATGTCTTCTTGTATATATTGTTTAAGTCGTATATATTGGTAATAAGAGACATGTTTGAAATACTAGTCTAGGGGTCGAACATTCACACTTACACCACACTTTTGGATTGTTTTCTCACGATGATAGTTTCCAGATCTGACCATATAATAAAAGATTTAGATTGTTTCTTATTCAGTCGCCAACTTGGTGACAGAAAAATTTACGACTCTGTCGTGGCTGATTCTACATTGTCAAAAGTTTCATGAGAGATAACACAAGGATGCGCGGTTTCAACAAATAACACTTGGGATGTAATCTGTCGTGTTTGAAAATCTTATGCATGAAATGTTATGAAGGACAAACACTGCCAGGACAAAAAACATCAGCAGAATTTTCCGACATCAGGACGGTAAAGAAAGGGTCAGCAGATGCTTTTTCGGATTTTTTGGCTCTTCGGCAAAACTTGTTACGCATAACATTTCATTCATAATTAAAAATCACAACAGATTACATCCCAAGTGTTGTCTGTTTAGCATTGTCTGTTGAAACTGCGCATCCTTGTGTCATCTGTTATGAAACTTCGGACATTGTAAAGAGCCAATTTCACCTCTCTTTTTATATGGTTAAGAAAAGATCCTGATGAGGGAAATAGTTTTTAGACTGTCGGTGTGGGTGTAGCCAGCTGGCGGATCGGATCGAATCATCTTTCTGAATTTCTAGAGCAACGGACTTGTTAAGCTGAGAGATTTCTTTGTAGAAAGTTCGGACACAGAATCCCTCTAAAATACAAATACTTATCGCATACGCACGGACTGATAAATATAACATGGCAATCAATACTGTAATACTACACTCGTATAAGTGGACTGACACTTGCATCATATATACAGCACTATAGAGAGGAGTGTGTTAACTTTAGTTAATGATTGCACTCGCCTAAAAAGGGCAATCCGACTTTGTTTAATCTAACGTTTTCCCTTGCATCTCTCCATTCCGAATTGATACATGAAATTAAAGAAGAGCACCGCGACCGCTATTGCGGCGGCGGATAATGAGCAAGGGTGTTTTACAACAGGACTAAGGCTGCCGTTCCAAGGAATTATAATCGCTTAATATTCTGTTATCATTTTCGTTCCTCCGTCTGGCGTGATAAGAAAATTGACTCCTCCCTCTTATCATTTTTGTTCCACAAGAGTTACAATCGTTACTATTTATTTATGATGGTCGGGAGCATCATAGGTGATATCAAGAAATTATAATCTGATAGAACCTCCGTCTTCCTATCTGTTTAATATGACCACACGGAGTCGAATATTTCCCCGTACCCTGCCCGATGCAAATGAGCAGAGTTATCTCTGTGAAGCCGCGAAGAAGAAACTTTCAAAGTCAAAGACGATTGATTCTCAGGACACGCTCCAAGGCGGCTCAGCGTGCCTCCTGTATTTATGGCTCTGCGATGAGCAACGGCGAAGACGGAAGTAGACGGGTATCAACTAAAAGCTAGAGCAAGTACCCGTACGGCACTTTTCAGAGTATTAACGAATGAGCAACGAAATATTGCTTATGTATGGATAGTACTTCCGTTATTCAACCTGTCTGCATGGCCACCATGCAGACTGTTACCATCATTCAACATGTCTGCATGGCCGCTATGCAGACTGCTTGCAGACATATGTCTTAAATATGTCCAAAGCACATGAAAGCATTGCACGGGAAAGCTGTATTCAGTATTAAAGACATATTGAACCCATTTTTCTTCAATATTAAATCAACATAGAAAGACCTACGCTTTCATCATTGGGACAACAGTCACAAACGTCAAAGACATATTGAAAAACAATAATATCAACCTTTCTTCCACAGTGAATCATATAGGCAGATATAGGCTTTCGTCATTGGTTCAACATTGAAGACATATTGAAAATCAGCAAGGTCGCTGTCCATTGTTAAGTCACATTTCGCCAATATTGACGTAAGAACGAATTAGTACTGAAGAAACATCGCAGTAGCATTGCTTCCAGACCGTGTAAGCAGTTTGTACTGATTTGTAGTGGGGGATCGCTTTTTGACAGACATGTAAATGACGAAACAGCCTAGTATAGGACAGTTTTGCTGCTGCATGATCTCTCACGATAATAACGGTGTTCGGCGGAAGAACTGGTCAAGCAAACTAGCCGTTGTTTCGTTGCTTGCTTGAAATCTGCTGGATGATGCAGCTGAACTAAAAAATCTTTTATTCTAAAAATTTCCCTGGTCGGCGCCAATGATGGTTTATCGTCGTTATGAAACACAGTAATGTATAATAACAGTTCCAATTTCACGTAAAGATCATAACATAAAACGTTCGTCCAGTAGAACGCAACTAATAACTTATTAACTAATCTCTAGTATAGGCTACAAATATACATAATTATTCGAATTCTAAGTAGTTTTCCATTAGTTAGATTACTTCACATAACAGCTCCAAGATAAATGAACGACACACTTAAAATCAAAATAAATAGATGAAAACTATCCGATCGTATCACTATTTTGGGAGATATGCACGTGTTCCTCAGCAACTTAATTTTCCAGCTTGAGCCTGAAGAGAACACTTGCCAAGAAGGGCCAAGATATAGCTCCATATATAACGACGAATATTATGATGACGAAGATCCCCTTTACTTCAACTTTCTAAACGACGTCATCAAAATAAGTCTGGTCGGGCCCATAGTTCGCCGCGCAAGTGTGCGCAAGTGTCATCCTCTTACCCCCATCTGGGATTTGCCCCATCCACACTGTCAGAAGTCTCATAACAGACAATCCAAGGATGCACAGTTTCAACAGATAACACTTGGAAAAGACTCTGTTGTGTTGTAAAAGCTAGACATGAAATGTCATGCATAACAAGCATTGCCAGGAAGAGCCAAAATACCACCTTAAAAGCGTTGCTGAATTTTCCGACACCGTGACGACAAACAAACAAAAATAAGCAGATGATTTTTTGGCTCTTCGGCAATGCTTATGATGCACAACAATTCATGCTGAACGTTTTCAAAATCCCAACAAATTACATCACACTTGTTGCCTATCAAGCCTTGTATTTTGAAACTGCGCATCTTTGTGTTTCTGTTATGAAACTTCTGACGGTATAGTCTCGGGTATAGTAGCCTACTTGAGTATAAGACATAAACAACCAACAGTAAAAAACAGCAAGATCAGAAGTCCGAAGTGAGGAGACGACCAGGCAAGAGAAGACCGTTGAGGTAGCAGCTTCCGCAGGCCGTTTGCTAAACAAACAAAAAAATAATATCTATAATTAACAGTTTATCGAGATTTACTACATGCTAGAAGATAGTGTCATGCCAAGAACGAATAATAAGACAGAGCCTCCGTCTCCCTATCTCTGTAATATGACTATGCGGAGTCGAATATTTCCCATATCCTGTCCGCTACGAATGATCCAGAGACAAATAACTCTAGAGAGTAATCCGAAGACTTATCTTTCCCATGCATCAAAAATGGGCTTCCGTCGAAGCGCCGCCATGCATGCTTCGCGAGAGAAGCTTCAGCAAACTGTTCGTGTGTGCAGTGGCGGACTAGAGTTATTTTGCTCGGGATCAGAGCCAGCGCTTGTTAACGATTGGTCGAGTTTCAGTAGGGATGTTCGTGTCCGCTAGCGGCGCTAGTGTCGCTGCGATTTGACTGTGTGTCACTTTTTCAAAGTTCGCACATTACTCTCTGCGTTATTTCCGCTCTGGAGCGGAGGTTACTATAGCTTCGTGCCACACCACATCACGTTTCGTTACCTCTACAAACAAATAGCTAAAACGCTGTCAACCCGCGAGTGAGGAAAAGTAGGAGTCAAAGCTGATTGATTCTATGGACGTGCTCTAGAGCGGGTCAGCGCGCGGAGTACGCCTCCTTCATTATCTATTGTGCGAGAAGCGGAGAGGATTATCGGGGCGATTAAAATTCGGAGCCGGGCGGTTTTTGCGGCCAAAGGGAGAGCTCTAAACCCTAATTCATGAGACCATCTCGATGATTTGAGGACTTTTTTTACGATTTGTCGGAGGAACCTTATCCAAGTTAACACGCGGGACTCGCTTGGGCAAGCTGAAAAATCCTTTTGTCCATCTAACTTGATTTCTTCTTTTTACGTTGTATGAAATCAAGTTTCTCATGCTGAACAGTCTCTAACTTTATGTCAACAGAAAATGTTCCTTACAGTCAATCTTCATGTAACCACAGCTAAAGACCATAACAATGAAAAGACAGTAAACTCGCAAAAGGCCCACGAATCGGAAAAATTAGCAAATCCTAGCGGTTGGACTGTTGTAAAAACATCTCTCTGTTGTCATTTCGAGTTTTCGACCAATCTCTTCTGTGTGGTTGTTTAAAAACCTATTGATTTGAGATACTCTTGAGAAAGTGCGTGGGTGAGAACAGAAAAAAAAATCTGTGTGAATCTTTCTTTCTGTGAAAAAAAATTCTCACCGAAATTCGTGGTTTCGCTTTTCAAATTTTCCGCTGTACCTGGGATTGGCATGGACGCCTCTACGTTGTTTCACGGTTCTTTCTCGATTGTTGTTTCGATCTTGATGTGCCTGTAACTAGTACCGGATAGTGTTGATCTCATAGCCCTTGGCTTGGTAGATTCTAAAAAAAAAGTTAGTTATCAGTGACGGGAAACCTTTAACTTCCTTAGGTCTGGTCATCTGTCTTACCATTCCTTCATCGAGGAACAGGGAAATGCCACACTCTTATACGTAAACGACGTCTCTTTCCTGATTTTCCTATTTGAAATCTGCTAAAACTGTGAGAGTCGGTGCTTTGAATGTATCTTTGACTGTTAGTAAGCTGCAGATGCTTTTTGGGATCCCAAAACGAAAGTGGAGGGATACCTATGACATCGCAAAAGTCTTCCGTCTGTCCGTCCGTCTATCAACACGATAACTCTCGAAGGAAATGAGGTATTTTGATGAAACTTGGTGTGAAGATTATTTGGGCCAAGGGAAAGGTCTAGTTCGTAGATGGGCTCTGTAGCCTTATATTTAGGGGTGGGGGTTCAAATTAAGGGGCAAAGAAAATATTTTTAAACAGCTAATGTGATAGTCGATTATGGGTTAAGAAGACATGCTGAACAAGATGATGAAAACTATTTTCTTGCCGGACAAGTAATTCGTCTGGAATCCGGCAAAAACCGGAAAGTTGGTTAAAAGTAAAAGTTTTATTTGAAGTTTAATAGATACTCGATTTAGGGTTAAGAAGAGATGCTGAACACAATGATGAATACCATTTTCTCGCCGGACAAGTAGTTCGTCCGGAATCCGGCAAAACCCGGAAAGTTGATTAACAGTAAAAGTTTAATTGCAAGTTTAGTAGATGTTCGATTTAGGGGTAAGAAGACATGCTGAACACTTATAATGAAAAGCATCTTCTACCCGGACAACTAGTTCGCCCGGAATCCGGCCAAACCGGAAAATTTTTTAAAAGCAAAAGTTTTATTTGAAGTTGATTAGATGACAGATTTAGGGTTTAATGACAATCCAATTTTACCCGGAAATATAATTCGTTCGGAATCCAGTTGAAACCGGAAATTTTCTTATAAGTTAAAGTTTATTTGAAGTTGATCGGATGTCCCCGTAAGGAGATACGTTGAATTCGTTTCTGTCTTTTCTTCTTTTTTTTTTGCTGGACAATTACTTAGCTCGGAATTCGGCCGAAACCGGAAATTTGGCAGAAGTAAAGTAGGAAGTTTCGGTCAGTATTGTCAAAAATAGATATGGATGATAGAGGTATAACTGTTCTTGGTTTTCTCAGATGATTAGCCTGGCGAAGACAAGACCAATTGTCTTTTCAAGAATCCCAAAACTTCATTGACGTCCCAAGTTTCGGTGTACCTTGGAAGCGATGGTTTGCGGTTAAACACAGCGCACATGAAACGACTCACTAGCTTTCCGTCGATTATTTGGGGGTTCAAAAGGATCGAACACATAGCAGATCTTCAAGTATTTACTGAACTGTAACTAGTTTTCAAAGAAGCCAATTAATTTAACACTTGCGCTGTAGTTGGAGACTAGACCTACGTTGCCCGGGCAACGTGAAGTGTTGCGGCAACCTTTGTCCGGCTTCGCCGACTAAAGTATTGCGAGAGCAACACTTTGGTTTTGTTTCTTCGCTGTCGGTTAAGTGCTGAAATTATCAACTTATCGAAGCTTTAAAAATGGTATGTTCTAAAAAGAATAATCACACGATCAAAAGCTGTTCTTTAGTGTTGTAAAACCAACAACAAAACAATATCGGAAGAAGGGACCAAATTGACTTTGCGGTCATTTGAACTTTATCCTTTTCAATCGTAGATATCGCGACCGATGAAAACTTGGAACAATATCTTATATAATCTAGTTGATATTATAAAGCTATCCGTAACTTTTCAGGATTAAAATACCATAGATGACACTATTAATTACAAAACTACCTTATTGTTTTACAGTACCGTATCGTTTGTACCCGTTGCGTTAACAGTTAATCCTAGGTTATAGCGATAGACCATCGATACAAACTTTCTTACGTCATATTTACAGAAATCGAATACAATGTGTACCAATTTTCAAAAATTTCTAGGCCCTCGTGAACCGATTCTTACTTACAAGTCCCTCCCCCGTGATTGATAACAAATTCACCGGAAACAAATAATGGATACACCAGCTAGCAAAAGTTGCAAACCCCTCATCGCTGAAGATGATTATAGCATAAGCTTTTTAAACGGGATGTTCTAAAAAGTTAATCATATGGTCAAAAGGTATTCTTCAGCGTTGTAAAAACAACAACAAAATAATATAGGAAGAAGGGACTAAATTAACTTTGCAGTTAGTTGAACTTTATCCTTTTCAATCGTAGACATCGTGACGGATGAAAACTTGGAACAATATCTTATATAATCTAGTTGGTATTAGAAAGCTATCCGTAACTTTTCAGGATTAAAATACCATAGATGACACTATTAATTATTATGAGACTACCTCATTGCTTTACATTTTCGTTTGTATCCGTTGTGTAAAAAGTTAATCAATGGTTTCTACCATCGTCTTCAGCGTGTCTTTTCACCCCTAAATCGAAAGTTTAATCAGCTTCGAATGAAACTTTTACTTTTAACCAAATTTCCGGTTTTCACCAGATTCCGGATGAACTACTTGTTTGGCGAGAAAATGATTCTCACCATCGTATTCAACATGTTTTCCTACCCCTAAATCGAACATCTAATCAACTTCAAATAAAACTTTCACTTTTAACCAACTTTCCGGTTTTTGCCGGATTCCGGACGAACTACTTGTCCGGCGAGAAAATGGTTTTCAATATCGTGCTCAGCATGCCTTCTTAACCCATAATCGACTGTCTCATTAGCTGTTTAAAATATTTTGCTTGTCCCTTAATTTGAACCCCTCCCCCACCCCTAAACTTAATTTGAACCCCTCCCCCACCCCTAAATGTAGGGCTACAGAGCCCATCTACGAACTTGACCTTACCCTTGACCAAATGAATCCTCACAACAAGTTTCATCAAAATATCTCGTTCCCTTCGAGAGGAGACATTTTTGCGATGTCATAGGTATCCCTCCAGTTAGAGAGAGAGATAGGTTTGTTTAGACAACATCGTAGCTGACAGCTAATTTGCGTTGCTTCACTATACTAAATAACAATCTAACATAAAAAACAAAATAAAAGAAGAAAATATCACTCGGCTTTGTTTAGCAAATCCGTAAAAAAAAGGTACAAACGAATTTGCGTGGTGGTTCGTTCGCGAAGCTACTGGAACCAGTTTATTTTGGTGACGCGTACGGTTGTTGGGCGGTGCAGTGGGTGGTAAGATGTCTCGATGCTGGGGTTTCGAGAGAAGAAACTTCCCAAACCTAAGGATAATCTGCTCGTATCTTTGGTCCAATGTGGGGAGATTGAGTTTGCAAGCGCTTCACCATAAGATAGCTGTCGATCGCCAATAATAATGAACAAAGCCCGCTTTTACACCGACGTTTACGTTTTGGGATCCCATAAAGGGATGCGCTGATTTTGTTTTGAGCTGAATTTTTTGCCCGACAAGTAGTTCATCTGGAATCTGGCCGAAACCGGATATTTGGCAGGAAGGAAGTTTCGATCAATTTCGTCAAAGTAGATATGACATGTAGGGGTAACACATATGCTGAATCTGAGCTTAGTTTTCTCAGATGACTAGCCATTGGTATTAATCTGTATCTAAATTGTAATAGTAAAAATGTTAATAGGTAAAATTAAAGAATTAAGTTTCCTGGATAGGCCTATCTGCAAGACACAATTGTATGGATCAAATATTAAAGTTTTGGAATCCCATCGAAACCTTTGGTCTTGTTCTTTTTACCGTTAATTAAGCGCGTATATATATCTGTATTTGAAAGCGATTAAGCCATATACAGAAAAACAAAACAAACAACAATCTCAACTAACAAACAACCTCACATTCTTAACTTAATATCCTACCGACTTTCTGCTAAACTAATAACTTTTTCTACCATGTTGCCAAAACACACTATAGACCTAGCATTTGTAGACTTAAGGATACCTAGAAGTAGCTCATCCCCCCCATTCTGAAAAAGAGTACCCCTTATATTAGAAAGCTGCTCACACCTCAAGAGAACATGGCCTCATCACTCGAATTACAAAGGGACAAGGATACTGCGCTTCCGGACCACCACTTTTCCTTTTCCAAAAACTTTTTCCAAGTACTGGTAGACAGTTTGCTCTTGCCTGGATCCACAAACGAATAAATTTTACTGGGATTTTCAACTTTAAATAGAACTCAGTACCAAAACACTCTTTAATTTCCTGATACAGTTTCAGACTAGATGACTTGTGAAGCGTGCGCGTATATCATCTTTGAATTCCGCCAGGGCTCCCAGCAGATGGGCTGATGGCAAGAATTCACAGACTCACTCCCATGACAGAGGCAGGATTGACCTCCAAAGAGGCAGAATTAGAGCCCCCCACCAAGTTTTGTTGGACAGTTTTGTTTGGAAGTTTTGATTGGTCTGAACTGGATTATCCTGAATATCGTCAAGTTATAGCTTGCTAACACGGGGCCGAAACAGCGGCCAGTTCTCCATCAGCGGCTGATTTACGCGCGTAATTAGCGGTTGGAAAAAAAAACAGCGGCCGATCTTCTAAATAGGCGCGTATTATTGAGATAAGGTGAATTCTTCGGAATGCGACTTTTTTTTTTCTTTTTAATTATCCCGTCAACCCCAAACAGTTGATCCCTCGTATTTAACAAGTCAGCCGCTGTTTACGCGTTTATTTCGGTGCCGTGTGAACAAGCTTTTAGACTGAAAACCCTAAATTACAGTCTGCTGATTGTCCCCAGGGTCTCATCCCAAAGTATTTATAATCCTCGTCAATCACCATCATGTGATGAAAATACGCACGTGGCTGAGTTTGTATTTTTTACGCGTGTATCATCTTTGAACTCCGACAGCGCTCCTACCAGATAGGCTGATGGCAAGAGTTTACAGACTCGCTCCCTCACAGAGGTCGGATTGGGTTCGGACCCCTAAAGGGACACAACTAGAATCCTAGCTCTTAATTCCAACCAAGTTTGGCTTGGACCCGACCATCCTTTCGGGTCTATGGGCTGATGATTGAATTCTGGAAATCCCCCGCCCTCCCCCAACCTATGGGTCAGATTACAACCGGACTTGTTTCTGTCTATTTCCGGTCCTATCCGTATCCCGCAGACGCACAAGCCGAAGCCAAATTTTAACAGAGACAAGGAGTGGTGTCATCTAGCGTCTATAATTCACTTAAACTCAAGTGTTGGCGTACGTAAAGGGGAATGTTAATTTGAACTTCAACATGTAAAAAAAAAAAAAATCCTGGACAATATCCTAAGCTGGAATTTCGACATGGAAGAGACACAAATGTCCGACACTACAGGGACACGACGCTACATGGACACGTCAGAACGAAGAAAAACAAAGGCCCGACACTACGAAGACACGTCACAATGTCGAAAACCAAATGGCGTCACTACATAGACACGACGGTACATCGAACGACACTACATAGACACGACGGTACATCGAACGACACTACGTAGACACGACGGTACGTCGAACGACACTACGTGGACACGTCACTATGAGGACAAAATCCGACACTACGTCGAAAATCAAAAAGTGTCCACGTACTGTCGGTACCTGTACCGTCGTGTCTATGTAGTGTCGGTACTTGCACCGTCGTGTCCATGTAGTGTCGGTACTTGTACCGTCGTGTCCATGTAGTGTCGTGTCCATGTACTGACGCTTTTTTCGTTTCGATGTACTGTCGTGTCTACGTAGAGACATCATCCCGTTTTATTTGTTAATTCTGTGTTTTTGAAAAATAAAGATTGATTGTTTGAATTAATTTTTGTTTGTCTGGATAAAACGGCTGCATGGTTCTACCGATGGTTCTACCATGGTTCCGGGATCGAAAAACTACCAAATGATTTCAGTAAATTCTCTCACCAAATTCATAATAACTACCGAATACTCGCAATTATACCGAATGTCAATCATTATACCAAAGAGATTTGTACATGTATCCTATTTAGGATTCTGCATCACTACCGAATCCCCGTAAAAATATCCAACAGTTGTGCTATCGAAAAAATACCAAACAATTCTAGTTAAAACCCCACCTTAAAAAGGTGGGGAGGGGGGGGGGGGTGTTGCGACGCCGCTGCTGATAGGAGACGCGAGCTCCGAGTGAAATTTGGCAAAAAATTTAGTTTTCTATCAACTGGGATTGGAGTTTACGTACAAATTTGAGACCTAACGTACCCAGAAGCCCGAATATACCAAACGTTGAGACAGTTGGCCTCCAGTCCAAATGATTATCTCCTCTTCCAAAGTACTGAGGATTCCAGGAGTACAACGGCGGAGCAGCAACGTGTCGCGTTGACTTGGAATATGTTGGTGGTGCCGGAGCTGAAGCAAGCATCTGTTCGTTCGGATCTGAAATAATGTACTTAAGATTTCGGCCCATATTTCCGAACTAACACTTAATAAAGATATAATATAATTGCATTATAACTATTCTCGCACAGTTATCCAAGTTGTATCATCCTATGACCCACTGTCAGCTTTATCATGACAATCATCACATAAGTGAGATCCACCTCCAGCTTTCTTGATGACGGTTATAATAATAATCGATGGCCATTTAAAAAGATTAACCTAGCTGTGCTCGGTAGATATTTCATAACTAACCTCACCTTCGACTCGGATAGGTTACATTAAATGGCCTTCTCAAGGCTATTTTACAATACCAACCTCTATGTAGGAAGTTAACCTTTAATAATTTTTCTCGAGCAGGTATCATCCTATGACCCACGGTCAGTTATCTTACGACAACCTTCACAAAGAAAGTTAGCGGTAGATATGAGAGAATGACAAATCCGGTGACTTGGGTGGGGGGGGGGGGCTGGAGGCGGGAACCGGAAATCGTATGACATGTTCAGAGTGGACGGATCGGGAAGAAACTTGGTGAGAAGAACAAGCATAAGCCCTAGATTGTGCATAGTTGAAAACACCGGACTGGATCCGAGCACTATGGGGGGAGCTGGAGGGAGGGTTCTGGAACTCAGGTGATCCAGACTTAAGATGCTTACACATGTGCTAGGACGATGAAATATGGCAGGCATATCAGCGTGACCACAATCAATCTGGTCGGGACGCTGACATGCCTGCCAATTTTCGTCGTCCTAGAACATCAGGAAGCACCGAACTCGCTAGAAATTTGGACCCCCCCCCCCAACTCCCCAAAAGTGAGCAGATCCGTTCCGGTTATGTCAGTCAGGTATCTAGGACTTGTGCTTTTGTGTGTTTGTTGTACCATCACTTTTCGCAAGATAAACAAGACCAAAGGTGTCGATGGGATCCCAAAAATCTAAGATTTGATCCAGACAACTGGGTCTTGTCTTAGCCAGATCCAGTCTTCGCCAGACTCTTTGAACATTTTTACAATTAAAATTCAGAAACAGATTGAGGCCAAATAGCTAATCACCTGAGAAAACCAAGTTCAGATTTGGATTCAGCATGTGTGTTTACCCCTATAAGTCATATCTGTTTTGACGAAAACTTCCTGCCACTTCTGCCAATTTCCCGGTTCCGGCCGAACTCCAGAACTACTTGTCCGGCGAAAAAAGAAAGCTCAAAGACGAAATCAGGGTATCTTCTTTCCCTAGTAATGAAAATCTAATCAACTTCAAATCGAAATTTAGCTTATAACAAATTTTCCGATTCCAGCCGGAATTCCGGACGAACTATATGTCCGGGTAAAATACGATTGTCACACAGGGACTCAGCATCTCTTCTTACCCCTAAATCGCTTATCTAATCAACTAGAAATAAAACTTTGACTTCCAACAGTTTTCCGGTTTTGGCCGGATTCCGGACGAACTACATGTCCGGGTAGAAACTTGTTTTCACATAAGTGTTCAGCATGTCTTCTTGCCCTAAATCGAACATCTAATCAACTCCAAATAAAACTTTTAATTTTGACAAACTTTCCGGTTTGGACCGGATTCCGGTCGAAATACTTGTCCGTCGAGAAAATAGTTTTCACCATCGTCTTCAGCATGTCTCCCTACCTCTCAATCGAACATTTAATCAACTTAAAATAAAACTTTTACTTTCAACAAACTTTCTGGTTTGGGCCGGATTCAAGGCGAAATACTTGTCCATCGAGAAAATAGTTTTCACCATCGTCTTAAGCATGTCTTCCTACCCCTAAATCGAACATCTAATCAATTTCAAATAAAACTTTTACTTTCAACAAACTTTCCGGTTTGGGCCGGATTCCGGGCGAACTACTTTTCCATCGAGAAAATAATTTTCACCATCGTCTTCAGCATGTCTTCCTACCCCTAAATCGAACATCTAATCAACTTCAAATAAAACTTTTACTTTCAACAAACTTTCCGGTTTTGGCCGGATTCCGGGCGAACTACTTGTTCCCCCGTCGTGGCGAACAAGTAGTTTTCACCATCGTGTTGAGCATGTCTTCTTACCCCATAATCGACTATCACATTAGCTGTTTAAAAATATTTTGTTAGTCCCTTAATTTGAATCCCCTCCCCCACCCCTAAATGTAGAGCTACAAAGCCCATCTACGAGCTTGACTGGTCCGACGACACAACGAACCCTCACACCAAGTTTCATCAAAATATCTCATTCCCTTCGAGAGTTATCGTGCTTACAGACGGGCGGACAGACGGACGGACGGACGGATAGACGGACGGACGGACAGACATACAAATTTTGCGATGTCATAGGTATCCCTCCACTTACGTTTTGGGATCCCAAAAATACCTCAAATTAAATATTCTTTGAGCTCAAGCTGACTTTGAAACATTTATTCAAACAATGTTTACAACGGATACGTCAGCTACTATTCTTCATCAGCGATATTTCGGCCCTTCTTGGCAAGGGTCCTCGTCAGGTTCGAGGTCAGGTTTACAGGTTTGTTACAGTATTACATTATTACAGGTTTGTTTCCTTCCCCGAAGTTGAACCATAAGATTGACAGCCTGACGAGGACCCTTGCCAAGAAGGGCCGAAATATCGCTGATGAAGAATAGTAGCTGACGTATCCGTTGTAAACATTGTTTGAATAAATACCTCAAATTTTGACTTCCCCTTCCCTCCACTCCCTCTCCCAGATGATCGGATCGAGGGAATGACTATTTCCTATTTAATCTGGTCTGGTCCCGGACATGCCTGCCGATTTTCAGCGTCCCAGCACATCAGGAAGCACCAAACTCGCGGGATCACTAGAAATTCGGACTCCCCCCCCCCAAACGTGATCGGATCCGTTCCGGTTATATCCGTCACGTATCTAGGACTTGTGCTTGTTCTTTCCACCAAGTTTCATCCGGATCTCTCCACTCACATAGTGACTTTTTAAACAAAAAGTCATTGAATTCGCTCCTCTGATGTCTGCGATTTCCACACAAATACACCGTATACCCTGTATTTATGAAGTCAGCGACTCATCGCTGATGGAATTAGTCACTTTGTATTGGGTATTGGCCTATGGTACTTGGGCTGTTCCTTATCAAGTTTAGCCAACCCTCTTGACAAACAAAAGTGTCCTTTATAATTGATTTTCTGTCGCTTTCACGCTCGTTTCTTATCTTTGTCAAACATGATAACAAAGGGGGCCTAGCAAAAGGGCGAAGAATCTTATCTATTAGTGTCAAAAAAGGGTTTGAGTGCGGGCATGGTTTACAGTGTTTGATTAGTGTAAACAAAGTTCACATTTTCTTCAATGTAAAATCGCCGAAAGCCCACCGAGGGGCTGCCCACTCTCCGCCACTTACCATGTTGCGCCACCCACCCGCCACGCGCGCCACTCATCCGCCACCCATCCGCCACGCGCGCCACTCATCCGCCACCCACCCGCCTCTTGCTAAAAAATAGCTATTTTCGATCTAAGGCGTACTCTCGCCATTCCCCGCGGACTCCACTTGAGGAGTCCCCGCGTTTTTGTTTGTCCCGGGGACTCACTCCCCGTCTTCTCGCGAGTCCCCACGGACGGGGAATGCTCTCATTATCATAACCATCATCAAAAAGGACTCCCTTTCAGATTCGGAGGGGAATCCATTTTTGCTGGTGTTGGTACAAGGTAAAACTAATTAAAAATAATCAGAATAAACAAAACTAAAAATAAATTGGCTCCAGACTAATTTCGTGGACGGCTTATTTATTTTTCGAAAAAAATCCATGTTGGAACCAGTCCCCGTGTTCTCGCTGTTTCTGTCCGCGGAGTCCACGTGGAGTGACTCCCTCTATTCTCGCCGTTCCCTTTGATTCCCCGAGGAGTCCTCGAGGAACGGCGAGAATACGCCTCTAGCGATCATTTTTACCTACCGAATTCTCGCCCTCTAGCGAATTCTCGCCATCTAGCGATGACAAGCAGTGCAACGGGAATCAAGAAGAAGTTGCATCTTGGTCTTGTGTAAATAATAAAATATTTTTCGTTAATTATCCTTTTAACTCTTCTTTTGTTTTATTTGTATTTCTGTAGACATCATATACCATATATGGTGTAGCCTAAGCTACAGCTATTCCAAGAATCTTTAATTTCATAGCAAAATATTTGTCTTGGCTAGCCCTACAATTTGTGACCCATTGTTACTCGGGAGTCGGAAGTTTGTGAAGATATCCCTATTATCGCAAATAATATTAGTAAATTTGCAAATTTTAGCGCGAGTAACATCGAACTGTTGAAACGTAGCGACTTTTGCCTAGTCCGCAAATCCGAGAACGATTCACCCGTACCTATACGAACAAGAGCTGTAAGCTCATATGGCACTTGCAAGCATACGCAGTATGTAATAGTAACAGGTAAAATTCTTGCTGTGTTGAGGAACAGACGGTTATGGACCTTTAGGATTCATGTAAATGTATGGTTATTAAAAATATGCCATGCAATTCGCGGTCACAATGCGCAGTTTAAGCGGGCTACGAATCCGTTTTGTAAGCCAATGCACTGGTACACAAATGTACCTTTGGCTCACGAAAGCACATCATTCGCTCGAAAGTATTATTTGTTTTGCATTTTTCGGCTGAGATTCGCAATTTAAGGGGCTCGAACTGAACTTGGAAGCAAAATACTTAGGGCAGAGATGATCATGGGCCCTTGGGGATCCTAAAAATGTTTAGTTTCTTAAAAATGTTTTTTCAAATTTGCGGTAACATTGGTGCTTTAAAGATGCTGGAAAGTCATTTGTAAAAATTATCACTGGCCCTTGGGAATCGGGAAATGGATCTTTTGGTCAAAAGTATTTTTCACTTTGCAGTTACGCACTTTAAGGGGGCTAAAATTCATATACTTGAAGTACAAATGATCATGGCAGTTGGGGGGGTTATGAACGTATTCATGAGATCAGAAAAACGTCCTTTAGTCAACTGTCAAGTTCCTTCGGATCCGACCAACCGTTCAAAAGTTATGCAGGAAATTCTGGTAGTCCGGATTCCAATCCCCATCGCTCCCCTGAAGATAGTTGGATCGAGGAACTGACTGCTTCCAAGTCAACCTGATCGGGTCTCCAATCAGCCGAATTTCACCGTCCAAGTGCATTTGCATTTGCAACCTTCAATCGCCATCACTGGATTTCCGGAAAACCCCTTCCAAGACTCCCACAGTGCGCCAATCCGGTCCATTTCTGTCAAAAATGTATTTACAACTTGTCCTTGTTCTAAGCCTGTTCCGAGGTTTCCGATCCCCCTCCAATCCCCCCCCCCCCAGAGTTATTGCATCCGGTCCGGACACGAAATGTAACATCCGTGGCACCAGTTCTTTCCAACTGTCAAGTTTCGTTTGTGTCCGATGGCCCGTTCGAAGTTATGCTTGCCTCAAGATCTCGGATTACCTCCCCCCCCCCCTCCGATGGTTGGATCGGGGAAGTGACTTTTCTTAAGTCAATCTGGTCGGGTCCCTGATATGTCTGCCAAGTTCCATCGTCCTAGCACAAACTGGAAGTACCTTAACCCGTGATAACCGGAAATCCGGGACCCAGAATCTCCCCCCCCCCCCCCCCCACAGTGCCGGACCCGATCTGGTTATGTCAACGATGTACCAAGGATATGTGATTGCTCTTCCGAGAAAGTTTTATCCTGATCCCTCCTCTCTAAGCGTGTCAGTATATTTCCGGTACCCTCCCTCACACTCCCCCCACAGTTGTGTGATCTGGTCTGGACGTAAAATGGGACATGTGAGGTATGTGTTCTTTCTACATACCAAGTTTCATTCAGATCCGATCACCCAGAATTTTTGAAAGTTTTACCAGAATTTTTGCAGGTTTTTTTTTTTTGCAGTAAAGTTTTACTGAAAAGGCAGCTTATTTTTAAGATCCCAAAACGTAAGCAGTGGGATACCTACGACATAGCAAAAGTTGTCCGTCTGTAAGCACGTTAACAATCGAAGGGAATGAGATATTTGGATGTAACATTCTTTGGGTTAATGGTAAGGTCAAGTTCGTAGCTGGGCCCTGTAACCCTATGTTTAGGAGTCGGGGAGGGGGGTTCAAATTAAGGGTAAAAAAAATATTTTTTAAAAGCTATTTAGATAGTTGATTTAGGGTAAGGAGACATGCTGAATCCGAATACGAAAGTTATTTTCTTCCCTGACAAGTAGTTCACCGCGAATCCGGCAAAAAGCGGACACAAAATTTGTCGACCAATTTTCGGTAGCAGTCCCTATCCCTTAATTTTCAAACCTGCATAGCTCTGAGCGTTGGCTTAGGCATTCATTTGTTTGTTCAATAAAACGAATAGAGGTTTAAAGTGTCTGGACGTTCTTGCAACAGTTTGAAGATCTTCTTTGGGTTTCTAAATGCGGTTTGTTTGCATTAAAAGCTTTTAAACTGGGATGATTTTCACATTAGATTATTTCAATATTTTCTTGTTACTGGTGATGTGAAACGGCTTGGTTCTAACGCTCTCTGTGTATAAAATGTGGGAATATCCAACAATATTTTCTATTTAAATCAATTTGAAGGTCCCAAGCAGGTCTGAAAGAGTCAACGTCAAAGTAGCACTTGAGTCAGCCAGAGAGGATGGATAAACTTGGACAACCTAATATCTTCCTACTCTATATTGTACCACCGCTAACCCGTACTAGTTTTCAAATCCGCTTTATTGGGATCCCAAAACGTAAGTGGAGGGATACCTATGACATCGCAAAAGTTGTCCGTCTGTCCGTCCGTCCGTCCGTCCGTCTGTCCGTCCGTCCGTCCGTCCGTCCGTCTGTAAGCACGATAACTCTCGAAGGGAATGAGATATTTTGATGAAACTTGGTGAGAAGGTTCGTTGGGTCGTCGGACCAGTCAAGTTCGTAGATGGGCTTTGTAGCTCTACATTTAGGGGTGGGGGAGGGGATTGAAATTAAGGGACAAACAAAATATTTTGAAACAGCTAATGTGATAGTCGATTATGGGGTAAGAAGACATGCTGAACACGATGGTGAAAACCATTATGTCATCGGACAAGTAGTCCGCCCGGAATCCGGCCAAAACCGGAAAGTTTGTTGAAAGTAAAAGTTTTATTTGAAGTTGATTATATGTTCGATTTAGGGGTAGGAAGACATGCTGAAGACGATGGTGAAAATTATTTTCTCGACGGACAAGTATTTCGCCCGGAATCCGGCCCAAACCGGAAAGTTTGTTGAAAGTAAAAGTTTTTTTGAAATTGATTAGATGTTCGGTTTAGGGGTAGGGAGACATGCTGAAGACGATGGTGAAAACTATTTTCTCGATGGACAAGTATTTCGTCCGGAATCCGGCCCAAACCGGAAAGTTTGTCAAAATTAAAAGTTTAATTTGGAGTTGATTGGATGTTCGATTTAGGGCAAGAAGACATGCTGAACACTTATGTGAAAACAAGTTTCTACCCGGACATGTAGTTCGTCCGGAATCCGGACAAAACCGGAAAACTGTTAGAAGTCAAAGTTTTATTTCTAGTTGATTAGATAAGCGATTTAGGGGTAAGAAGAGATGCTGAGTCCCTGTGTGACAATCGTATTTTACCCGGACATATAGTTCGACCGGAATCCGGCTGGAATCGGAAAATTTGTTATAAGCTAAGTTTCTATTTGAAGTTGATTAGATGTTCATTACTGGGGAAAGAAGATACCCTGATTTCGTCTTTGAGCTTTCTTTTTTCGCCGAAGTAGTTCTGGAGTTCGGCCGGAACCGGGAAATTGGCAGAAGTGGCAGGAAGTTTTCGTCAAAACAGATATGACTAAACACACATGCTGAATCCAAATCTGAACTTGGTTTTCTCAGGTGATTAGCTATTTGGCCTTAATCTGTTTCTGAATTTTAATTGTAAAAATGTTCAAGGAGTCTGGCGAAGACTGGATCTGGCTAAGACAAGACCTAGTTGTCTGGATCAGATATTGAATTTTTGGGATCCCATCGAAACCTTTGGTCTTGTTATTTTCGAAGCTAATTCTGCTCTGCTCTCGACAAGTTTTTGACAGAACCTCACTCGTCCGAAGAACTTATTTTCTGTCGTCTGTTGCTCAAAGAGCCTGGAGACTGGCTTAAGCTAAACTCGGCTGCTTTTAATGCTCGGTTGGGTTGATAACCTGGTAGAAATTCTCTGCATTCTGATTCAGTTTGGATTTGCTGCTGATAATGGCTTTGGTTACTATACAGCCTGGGAGGGTCAAAAAAGAGATATTGCTGCGTTCGTCGACCCCCTAAACTCAGTCCAACCGACAATCAAGTTGACCACCGAATTCGAGGATGAAGCCCTAAAAGCCCCCTTACTTATTCTGCCTTTTCTATTATCCCTAGCTCCTAGCTTATAGGATTATATGGTTCTAAAATTCCCCGAGATTCCCACTTTCCGTCATTGTTTCCTTTTGTCCCTACGTCTTTTTTATCGCTTTTTCGGTCTTGCCGAGTTTTGCCAGTCACGCAACGCAACTTGGCCGAAAGCATCAAAGTTCGCCGATGCTCTTTCACACATTAAGGACATGCGAAGCTTCATAGTGTTGTTTTTCAGTTTGGAAGACTCTAGACTTTAGACTTTAACACTTCTTTTTTATTGCTTGTTTTTCCCACTTTTTAACCACGTCACGTTCAGCTTTAAATATTTTGCGTCCAGCAGCCGCGTTGGAAAACGGGAGGGCTGGATAGAGTCGACAAGCGCTAACAAGAACATCGCTAATTTTACATGGCAAGCAACGGTATTTTCGAAAAGATTTTTCTGAACCATTTATTCTTGAAAAGATCATTTCTAGTAAAAGCTGTGCTTTAAGCTCGTGAATCACATTTCCAAAAGGATGTGTGCAACTGGAGTTTTGGAAACAGCGGGCGTGTTCCTAACAATAGTAAATATTAGTTATTCTTTTCGTTCCAGCTCTTGAAATGTTACTACGCTTACGGTTCCAGGCTTCCAGCATTCTCGAAATAGTAACTGATAGGAACTATTTGCAACTAACAACTTACGAATTTGTAACTAACGACTCTCTTTGACGTGAATGGTCGGATTAGCCCGTGGCACGATGTTTTGCTGAAAATGGAAAAATGTGTTCCAGCTTGGACGCCAAGAAGTCAGAATCCGTCACGTCATGCGTAGTAACTACGGTAAGTGGGGTGAAAGAGTTGTAGGACTTTTCTTCCTTCCGAGAGCAGCCATTAATGAATCGAAAACATACCAAAGTGTAGAGTAGATAAGATTTGAAATTTCTTTCAATTTCTTCCTGATATAATTCGGCAAAAGTTTTTTTATGACTCACTTATACTATCACTATTATAAAATCCCACTCGACTGGGGGTAGACTCCAATGTTTTTTTTTAACTGTATAGTTGTGACTTGTCTGGAAGGAAATATTGCTCATAAAAAGTATCTTAAAATCTGGGACGCAGGAGACAGAAAATCATTCACTTATGACAGTTTTCAAGGGTCATAACTTAGAAATCTCTCGTCTCCCATCTCCAATCTGCGAGTTTAACTTTCGTAATCTCTGGTGATCTGGACCTATTCCTCTCGCGACTCTCAGTACCTGTCAGTTCTCAATTAGGTCCCTGATGGTCTCGCATTGCTTTATCAGCTTTTTAGTTGACAGCCTCAACTTCCAGCGTTAGCAAGTGCCCTGAAAGCGAAGTCATGATCCGACCATTAATTTTGGTTCCCTCCCATCGGAAAGTCTGCACCAATGGCGAACTGGCGTTCTCAAAGCTCCTGCACAGCTATCATCATACGAGCTTGCGGCACTAATCGTTTACCACGGCGGTATTGTCTGAAACCAAGTTTGGACCCGAAAAGTTTGCAGTCTTTATTTTGTCATACTAAGTGTCGCTTAGGCTACTGATATTTGAAATGCAGCCGCTTTTTAGAACTTCGTCGGCTCTAGAAGTTTTCAACATCTAAGCCTCCTGAAGCGGCTCAGTTTTCATGTTGAAGCCCTTCAACGGAATCAGGTTGACCCTATCGAATAGGATGAACTCGTTCAGCGAAGATCGCGGAACAGCTTCTCCCCTGAGCAATGTCAGTGCCGTTGACTTGTACGCTAGCAGTCCAGCGGATGACAATAAGAACACCGATGGCTCAAGAAAAGGTAAGGAAGCTTGAGACTCACATTTAATTTTGTTCCATCAAATAGTTATAATTGCTCTGTAAGCGCAGTCTCGGTTTAGTGCATACTTTGTACAGTGCAATATCTTAATGACGCAGTTTAGATTTGGGTTTATGGTTCCACCCATCATCTGTTCTTGTAGCTTGTCTCGGAACTCCCGTATATGTGTGCAATTTGCATAACATGATGGGAAATAAATCAGTGACAAAATTTGTACTTCTGAGTATTGGCCTGTAGCTAACATTTGCGTTTTTGCCGAAATTTAATTGACATATTTTTTCACAGACGGCAGTTCGCAGCCGTCGACGTCCCAGTTCAACATGACCCCATCCAGCCTCAACGACGTACCGATGCGACGTTACCGGACAACTTTTACTCGGGAGCAGCTCGGACGCTTAGAATACGTGTTCTTGCAAGAAAATAACCCATGTCGACCCTGTCGGTGTGAACTGGCGGTTCAACTGGGACTTCACGAATCTACTATTAAGGTAAATATTTGTGCGAGGAATTGCAATTAGAACCGTCGGTTCCGCTTTAGATGCGAGTTTAAATTCAGATACCATGTCTGAAATTTACATAAAGCGAAACTAGCAATTTTTTTTGAAAGCTCTACAAGCTCTAATATACTCTTGTTTGCACTCCAAGCTACAATTTAGGTTTCAACTTCGTTGTCTCTTTCTTAGAGGCCAGTACCAGTAATTTCATTACTTAAGTAAAGTGTGATCTATCTTTTATGACCAATTCCTATAAGTTATAAGAGAGAAGCAAGAGGCGATGCCTTCAGTTCAGGACATAATAGTACTTTCAACACAGAACTTTGATCTTCGTCTATTGAGTTTATTTTATAGTACTGCTTTCATTGGTAGTTGAAGTAAATAAATGTATTTCAAAGTATTTAGAATTAAAAATAATTAAAATTGGACTCAATATTTTATTTCATTTCTTAAGAGTCATATTTCATGAAAGTTATCATAATCAAAACCTTTATCACCGCCTGCCTATGAATTTCGCAACGTAGCTTGGGTATTGCTTAAAGTTCTGACAGATTGCACACGTTTTCGCTTGAATCTACAAGTTAAGCCGGAACGGTACTTTAAAACTCATAAAGAGCAGGTATACGCTTTTCCCATGTTAATCGAGAATATCTGTTTCAAGCGTGTCAAGCCAAATTGACGGTGGCGGAAAAATTCCAAAATAGCCATTCTGAAGTGCTTTTTACGGGCTACAAAATGTTTGGAGCAGTTTTCAAAGCCGACACACCTTTTGCTAGGTAGGCTAGAAATAAGAAAAAAAGTGTCTTGTCTGCCAACTGGCTGTCTACGACCTGGGTAAACTCTGTCGCTATACATTTGGTATCGTCTGGCAGAGCAATGAATAAGCGACCAAACGTTTGGAATGGATTTTGTAATTTTCATTTCTTGTAGTTTCAGTCCCTTCTTTTCTCCAGAAACCACATTTTTCTCATTTCGTTTCCATACCATGGGCTGTTATCGCAAGGAAGCATCAAGATCTGTAACCTTGTTGGGACAGCAGAGGCTATTCACAGGGGGTCAAGAGAGAGATTATGAAAACAGATTATTATGCCAGATTAAAAACCAAATAATTCAAAGTACTTTCAGTAATATGGTACTTTTCCATAAGTGAGTTGAAAAAAGAGAAAAAATCACTTGAGAAGTGGATGAATTCACAGGGAGCGACTTGAAGTAAAATATATAAGACTAGGACGCCCGACTTTGCCTACGTGCTTAGTGTGATAACAAAAGATTACGCCGTCACAAATGACATACCGACAAGAAGCGAGACAACTGCATGAAATTCGAATAATGACCACACCATCATAACTCGGACGGCGTTCCAGAAACTTGAAATGCCGCGAACTTGAAATCTGCCGACGGCTCGTAATGTCTCCGATATGTGTCTGTGTTACGGAGCGCAATTTCTCAAGCATGTGTAACTTTTGTTCAAGTAGGCTAATGAATCTCTACAAGACTTATTGCGTCACAGCCTAGCTGTTTTGTAGTACTTGCCCTTCAAGCCCAGTGCTACATAGCTATAGCAGTTTTTGTCCCATCCGTCGGTCAGTCCGGGTTTTGCCAGTTGAGGCACTTCCAAATAACGTTGAAACTCTGCCAGCATAATTTTAAAGAAACCTACCTAAACCTCTAGGTAAATTTCGTTTTTCGGATTCAACCATCTGTGGGGGGAGTGGAGGAATAGGAAATCCGGAAACTTGTGGGGAGCGACTTCAAATGGACCATGCGACTGGAATGAGACTTGATGAGTGTAAGAGAAAATGTCTGATTATTCATGTACATGTCCGACCGGGTTCGGTCACAGTGGGGGGCACTAGACACTTTGTGGCGTTTATGTTGCATTTTGAATGCAACTTGGAATGTAGTGATATCATATGCTGTAGATTACACAGTTTCTAATATGGACCGGATCCGACAACGGTTGGTGGGGGCGGCACCGAAATTCCTCGAAAACTGTTTTAACTTGGTAGGTGGTAAGGAAAGTTTCCCTAGACGAACTTTTTACGTGTTAAAACCGAATAGGAATAGAAGGCACTAAGGTCATACGTTCTACAGGATCCAGGGTCCCGAACTGATTTGACCTCGGTGAAGGGAGCTGGAGGGGCATCGGATCCGGGAATGAAAACTTGCTGGGTTGGTAAGATAAGACGCTCTTGATGACGTATTCATGTGCGAAACTGAATTGTGACACGTAAGCGGGAGCTGGAAGGTGGAATCCGGAACTTATGAGGCATACCTATAAGCATCCAACGAGTAGAGTGATAAGGATGAAAAAGTCAGGGTACAAAGTTCAAATACCAGTGATCATCCATTCTGTGGTGACTGAGGTCAAAATAATAGTTGGTATACTAGAGTTACGGAACTCCCCTAGAATGTACAGATAGCTTGTAGCTCTTGTTTTGTTGGGATCCCAAAAAAAAAGTGGTGGGATACCTATGACACTCGCTATGACATCGCAAAAATGTCCGTCTGTCCGTCTGTCTGTGAGCACGATAACTCTCGAAGGGAATGAGATATTTTGATGAAACTTGGTGTGAGGATTCTTTGGGTAAGTTCTTTGGGTAGGGTAAGGTCAAGTTCATAGATGGGCTCTTTAGCTCTACATTAAGGGGTGGGGGGGGGGGGGGCAAAATTAAGGGGCAAGAAAAAATAGTTTTTAAAAGCTATTGAGATAGTTGATTTAGAGGTGACGAGACATTTTCCGGAAAAATTACGGCCAAACGGCTCAACTTCAGACAAACTGTTACTTTTAGCAAATTTTCCGGTTTTGGCTAGATTTCGGCTGAACTATTTTCTCTGCGAGAAAATGATCATTACCCCTACATCGACCTCTAATCAGCTTTAAATAAAACTGTTGTACCGGTTTTGGCCGGATTCCGGGCGAACTGTATGTGCGGATTCACCATGCCTTCTTGCCCCTGTATCGGACCTCTAATCAACTTCAAATAAAACCATTACTTTTAACAAATTTCCGGTTTTTGACGGATACCGGGCGAACTGAATGTTTGGGGCGAAAATAATTTGCACATATGGATTCAGCATGTCTCCTTACTTTTGTATTAAAGATTTTGTATCAAAAGGTTTCATCGGTTAGATATTCGTTACTGGAGTAACAAGTGCTGTAAGCTCATGTGGCACTTGCACGGGTTGAGACATATTGTTTGATCAAAAGTACTTTTTAACTTTGCGGTTTAGATGCGCGCTCTAAGGGAGCTACAATTTCATTTGTAAGCAAAACCCTTGAGACAAAAACGATAATGGGCTCATGGGGATCGTGAAAATGTATATTTTTTTTTAAAGTATTTTTCTTACTTTGCTTGGTCATTCAAAGAATAGTCTGATTTGGACAGTGGCGATTTCTGAGCCAGTCTTGTCGAATCTCTAACATTCCAGCCAAGTATAATCGTCCTAGCACATCTGGAAGTACCTTAACTCGCGATCACCGGAATTCCGGACCCCCCCACCCCCACCCTCCAACTCCCCCCCACAGTGCCCGGAACCAATCCGATTCTGTAAATGATTTAACCAGACCATCTGTTCCCACAAAGTTCCATCCCGATCTCTCCAGTCTAAGTGGGTCACGTATCCCCCCCCCCCCCCCCCCAATACTTGTCGGATCTGGTCCGGACATAGAAAGGTCATCAGAAACATGTCCTCTGTTCAATTACTAATTTCACTCGAATCCGATCACCCGTTCCAAAGTTACGCATGACTCAATATTCCGGGTTCCCCTTCCCTCGACTCCCCCAAGATTATCGGATCGATAATTTCTTTTATTTCCAAGTCAGTTTGATCCGGTCCCTGCTATACCTGCCAAGTTTCGTCGTGAAAATCCCCAAAACCACCATCACCAGAATCCCCCCCCCCCCCCGAGTGTCCTGACCCAGTCCAATTATGTAAACGGTTTATCTAGAGCAGATGCTTGTTCATTCTAACCATTTCGGAGATTTCCCCCCCCCCCCCCAACTCCTCCGTAGCTGTCGAATTTCGTAGAGACTTCAAATGGGACATATGATATACATCATTTGTTCAGTTATTAAGTTTCATTCCAATCCGATCACCCGTTCGAAAGTTACACACTAATTAATTTTCTGGATTCCCTTTTCCGTCCACTCCCCCCCTTCCGGATGGTCGGATCGGGAAACCGATTATTTTTAAGTTAGTTTGGTCGGGTCCCTAACATGCCTGCCAAGTTTCATCGCCCTAGCTCATCTGGAAGTACCCTAACTCGAAAAAGTGTGACAAACAAACTCGGACAGACCGGAAGACGGAATTGCGGTCGGGATATGGCACTTGAGGCAGAGGCTGCAAGTGCCATACAAATATATGCTGAAAGTGCTGTAGCCGTTTCTGAACTATCTGACAATTAATTTGAATGGAAATTTCGAAATGAACACGCTTGTTAAATCAGAATATTTCATGGGTTTTCGACTAACAACGGTATTCCGGTAGGGATCTGACCACAATCGAGGTAATCTGACGTTGGTAAGATAATATATTTCCGCATTCCCCCTCCCTCTAGCCATGATGGTTGGGTCCGGGAAGAGGCTACTTCCAAGTTGCTTGGTCGGGTCCCGGATATGCCTGCCAAGTTTCATCGTCCTAGCACTTATGGAAGTAGTCTAACTCGAGAACAGTGAACCGACAGACAGACACGGTGAACACGATTATGACAACCATTGTCTCGCCGGACAAGTAGTTCGCCTGGAATCCGGCCAAAACCGGAAAGTTTCTTAAAAGTAAAATTTTAATTTGAAGTTGATTAGATGTTCGATATTGGGGTAAAGATACATTGAATTTGTTGTTTAACTTTATTTTATTGCCAGACAAGCAGTTCGCCTGGGATTCGGCCGAAACCGGACGTATAGGGGTACTTGTCCAGCGAGAAATAGGGGTAAACACAGATGATGAATCCATATCTGAACTTGGTTTCTCAGATGATTAGCTATTTGGCCTCAAGCTGTTTCTAAATTTTAATAGTGAAATGTTCAACGAGTCTGGCGAAGACAAGACCTGGCAAGGCAAGACCCAAATGTGGATCAAATATTAATTTTTGGGATCCCATCGAAACTTTTGGTCTTGCTATGTTTTGGGATCCCACAGCGACTTTTAGCCTTGTTACTCGAAATCTGTTTCCGACTTTTGAAGATTTTCAGTGTTTTGACTGTTAGACGCTTTTACTCGACAAGTGAATTGGCGAACTGGTTGCTTCAGGTACTTCAATGACTGCAAAAAAGTAGCAGCCAAAAGGTCATTCAGATTCAATTTAGTGTCAGTCTCTCGACCCAATTCCCTCTGATGACCTCTGAGACATAGACAAACATCGCACAGAGGGAGTCCTTTGACTTTGACCTGTTCACCGACGAAAACCCATGCTGAATCTGCAATAACGAGTTTCGACTACCGTTCCCCCTTAACATAACATAACGAAGAGAAGTTTAAAATTTTGTTTCTGTTTATTAGGTATGACATTCTACTGCGTAGAATCGAGCGCGACTTTACAGCGGCAAAGAGTGCGGCCGATCTTCATTTGACACAAAAGACGCCGCAGAATTCGAAACAGCGTTGGAGCGTGGTCAATCGAAGCCTAATTTGTGTCAAATAAACACGGTTGCACTCCTTACCGATAGTACTATACCGAAGATTTTTTGTTTTGTATTTCTTTTCGTTGTGTTATTTTAATTTCTAGATTCAAGTGATGAGATATGCAACCGGTACGTACTTTAACTGTGTGGTTGCTGAGGCATTGTAAATTAATGGAACAATGAAACAAAAAACACCATGGTTGTAGAACGCGTACACTTAGCTTATAGTCACAGCGGGCTCAAACCCCTTGACCATGAACACAGCTTTGACATTGATTAAGATGGTTCTCCTGTCGCGCTTTCATATTTGAAAGTTGACTGGAACCTCTGCACGAAATCTAATATCATCACCATTGGCTTGGGATAAGAAGAGTTAAAACTTTTTTCTTTCAGGTTTGGTTCCAAAACCGAAGAATGAAATACAAGCGTCAACGCTTGGCAATAGCTCGGCCCATGACCAACCCTATGTTTGCTGCCTACCCTCTTCAAGTTGCCGGCTGCGGATATCCCTACCCAGCCATGGCTTTCAGTCCCCAAATGCCGGGAGTTGCCGGCTGCGGATGTCCCTACCCAGCCATGGGTTTCAATCCCCAAATGCCGGGAGTTGCCGGCTGCGGATGTCCCCACCCAGCCATGGGTTTCAGTCCCCAAATGCCGGGACCCTACCCGACTATTCCTCAACCCAACAGAAACTATGGTGGAATCCCCCTTCGACCGCAACCTCAGCCTGCCAGCCCCATTCTTCGATTTACACCCGGCGTACCCTGCATGAAACCCGGGCAGCCCTTCACTCCATCACCCTTTGGAGGACTACCACCACACTTCAGATACCCTGACCCGACAGTCCCACATAAAATGGAGCCGACGATGTGTGACATAGATGTGAAAAACTTTCCATCACCACCCAATTCTTCCACGTCAGATGGACTGCCGACACCAAGTTCACCGACGGTGCAACCAACACAAAGATCGTTACAAACTGGGCATTCTTTCGAGGACGAAATTGAGAAACTAGCCAGGTCGAGCTCTAACTCGACACCGTCCCCCAAGACGGAATCACCCAGCGAAAAGCCGAAGCTTTTCCAGCCGTACAAGTTAGATGATGAGAAATGAGCCTTTTCGTGTAACACATTATTTGTTGTTGTTTTTCGACTTTCGACTAAAAACGTACACAATTTTCAGTAGAGTTAAATAAAATGTTTGCGACAACTTGGCCTCATGTACCCTTGTGAACGGCATTACAACAACGTGAAAGATTCGCATAATGGTTCTTGTTTAACCGGGGAATTTATGATCCTGACATCCAATTTCTGCATTAGTTGATTAGTAACGATTTAAATTACGATTTAATTTTGTGCGTCAATCACCAAATTTATTTACGCTCACTCAATTGAGTAAGCCAACTTGATGCTCCTTGAAGTCGCAAAAGCTACTATTTTTTTTTTTCGTTTTAAAGGTGCGGATAACTACCTTGTGGTAACAAGATTTACAGTCACAAACAAGAGCTACGAGCTCGTATGGCACTTGTTACGAGTAGGCACAGCTCGGTTATGTCAGTGATGTATCTAGTGTTTGCTAGGTGTCTTTTCACCAAGTTTCATCTCGATCCCTCCATTATAGCGTTTTCCAACATTTCCGGTTGCCCCCTCCAGCTCCCCCCAAAGTCACCGGATCCGGTCCGGATTTTAAGTGGGTCGTCTGAGGCATGAGGTTTCCAAATATCAAGTTTCATCGAGATCCGGTCACCCGTTCAAAAGTTATAAATACCTCAAGATTCCGGATTCCCTCTGCCTCCACTCCCCCCACAGTGCCCGAATCGGCTCGGTTATGTCAATGATGTATCTAGTGTTTGCTAGGTGTCTTCCCACCAAGTTTCATCTCGATCCCTCCACTCATAGCGTTTCCCAAGATTTCCGGTTGCCCCCTCCAGCCCCCCCCCCCCCCCAAAAAAAAAAGTCACTGGATCCGGTCCGGATTTTAAGTGGGTTGTCTGAGTCTTGTCTAGTCTTTCGAAATATCAAGTTTCATCCAGATCCGATCACCCGTTCAAAAGTTATAAATACCTAAAGATTCCGGATTCCCCCTCCCTCCACTCCCCCCACGGTGCTCGGATGGGGGAAGTGACTATTTACAACTTAATCATTTGGGGTCCCTGATACGCCTGCCAAGTTTTATCGTCCTAGCTTATGTGGAAGTGCCCGAACTAGCAAAACCTGGACAGACCGACGGACGGACAGAAATTGCGACCGCTATATGGCACTTGGCCGAAGGGCAAGTGCCATAAAAATCAACGAAGAAACCAACGAAAATGGGGTCTAAGAAATTATCTAAGATTTACAGTGTTAAAGGAAATACAACTACATAGATACTATTTCCACTGCAATATTCGAAATCATGTTGTCCCTTGCACCTATTCTCGAACCTCATAAAACAGAACCGCGTTTGCAAGATATACATTTTTTCGCTGTACAAAATAGACAATCGGTTTCCCACCGAAAGAAAGGCTTTCATGCTGCAGGAGTTGAGTGGTATCCGAAAAGTCGATCATCGCACACATAAAATAAGCGACGGTCGTGTTCCACCCTACATACCGTAGTTACTATGCACGACGTCACGCTCCTGGCTTATTGGCGTCAAGGCTGGCACGAATTTTTCTACTTTCGGCAAAACATCGCCCAACGCGTCACAGAGATCGTAATTATTGCTAGTGACCTTGCATGGTCGATCAAAGCAGGGCTCCGGATTTACTTAAAATAGGACTCATGCCTCCGAGCAGAAATCCTGTTTTAAGGAAGAAAAAGAAAACCAAAAGAACATAGATCCTGACTTCCTCGTTTTTTGCGACGGCCTGCGGCCGCAATAGTTACTATTTGAGAAGTTTTGAATGGTCAGAGTAGAAACTTTTCACGAGGTTGGAACGAAAGTAGTAACTAACACTTACTATTGTAAGAAGGGTGAACCACGCTCTAAGTATTCTTAGGATGAATCAAATACATCATATCTAATTCCAGTTTTTTTGGGACAGCAGATGTAATACGGGGGGTGAAGGAGAAGTTGAACCTTCGGACCTCTGGTCCTGCACTGTATAATCGGTAGCGTGGGGGAGGCACGTGGGGTCTATCTCCTAGGGCGTGATAGAGTCAAACAAACTAGAGTGCGAGTATAGGTTTAATAAACGTTAATTACAAAAAGGACAAGGATACTGCAAGGATGCGCAGTTTCAATAGACAACACTTGGTATACAATCTGATGTAATTTTGAAAAAGTTACGCATTAAAAGTTATCTATAACAAGTAGTGCCAGGAAAACCCGAAAAACCGCCGAAAAAGCATCTGCTGACTCTTATGTTTGTCATAAAGTCAGCAGATACTTTTTTGGCTCTTCCTGGCAATGCTTGTTAAAGCACAACTCTTACTAGAAATGATCTTTTCCCTATGAAATGAACCAGAAAAAATATTTTTGAAGTACCATTACTTTCCACCTAAAACTAGCGATTCTCTTGTTAGCGCTTGTCGACTACATCCAGCCTTCCTGCTCTTCGACGCGGCGGCTGGGCGCAAAACATTTGAAAACTGAACGTGTCTTGGTCAAAAAGTGGGAAAATTAAGCAAATAAAAGATGTAATAAACAGAAGATTATCACATCCATATATGTGCAAGAGTTGTCAGGCGGACGTTGAAGACTCCGGCAAACTTTTCGTTGGATTACGGAAAAACTCGAAAAAACCCGAAAAAATTCGTAGTTACGAAACGAAACAATGGAAAAAAGTGGGGATTTTAGAAACTTATAATTCCATATCGGAGCTAAGTATATTATAAAAGGTAGAATAGGCAAGAGGGGTCCTTTAAGCATAGCACTTAATGCATAAAGTTTTCAAAATCGCAACAGATTACATCCCAAGTGTTGAGATTGCGCATTTTTCTGTCATCTGTTATCAGGCCCGTATCCAGGAATTTATTTCAGGGGGGGGGGGGGAGAGGGTGCCTTCTTAGGGTGGGAGTTGCCTGCTGGTCGGACAAAAAAGTACAAAAAACACATGGATTAGAGGGAAAAGCCATCCACAGCAATGGCGTTTAAACTTTTTAAGATTTTTTAAAAACTTAAAACAGCTAAAACTGTGGGTTATTTGCTGAAAGCACAGCCTAGGTTTAAAGTATTCAAATATTTAAAATACTGTAAGTTGAAGAGTGAATAGTGCTAGGGGTCGTTTAAGGGCTCCTGGGAACACGTGAATGGGTGTTCGGGGTCTTCATTTTACGATTTGTCCCAAAACTGCACTGTTCAAATCTAAATGTCCAAAGATGTATACGTCATCAGGCCCGTGTCCAGGAATTTATTTCGGGGGGGGGGTTGTCTGCTTGTCGGACAAAAAATACAAAAAATTATAGACCACAGGGAAAAGCCTATAAAAATCATAATTTGGGTATGTTTCGGGGGGGGGGGGGCAACTCCCCTGGATACGTCCTTGACGTCCGTCAACTGGACCTAAACTTAACAAAGCGTTCCCACCTTCTAGGGCTAACCTCATAACTTTTATCTTTTTATTGGTCCTCTGCCTCAGCGAGTATTGTGACCTTTCGGCTTGGAACAAACGGCTGCTGGGAACCGAGCTTGTGGTATACTTTTTGACAACTAATAGGCGATGATGGCGTTACGCTCGATGGGCGTCAGACGGGCAACCGGACAGTTTTATTGGGGTCCTTGATGACACTATAAAACCTTAGGAGGCAAATGAAGACGCCGATTGTAAAATAACGTATTGCTTCTGCTTTTAGATGACTCTTTATTGCTCGTACTGCTTTCAAAATTTGGTTTGTTATCAGTACCAGCCGAGATCAAATCATGGTTGTATCATACCGACCATAATATTAAATTGTATACCGAAAAGAGGAGCAAAAATAGTCAATATTAAATTATTTACTTGAAGATTCTCTTCATATTCTTGAATTAGGAGCCT
This sequence comes from Branchinecta lynchi, assembly GCA_023053575.1. NCBI lineage: Eukaryota > Metazoa > Arthropoda > Branchiopoda > Anostraca > Branchinectidae > Branchinecta > Branchinecta lynchi. The sequence goes on along the minus strand of JAKZAP010000094.1, from coordinate 5,790 downwards.
GTCTACTTTTTTTCTACACAAGTTAAGTTGAAGTTACAGTTCTGGAAATAATGGAAACCATGCAAGCAGATGATACCACATTTGATATGCTGCAAGTTACAAGGTTTATTGTATAGGTTGCAGATAACTGAACAACCGCATTGCATACTTTAGTAAGAACAGACGTTTCGGCAATCACAAGGCTTGCAAAGCCATCTCACCGTACCACCGGATAACATATTGTATGTTTCTTTATTTTCATACCACTTTCAATATACATACTCATGACGGGTTATTATTCAGCAAGGGTCAAGTCAAACAAACCAAACTATTTATTATAGATCCCCATGACAAATCCAAAATTATTCCAGCTTTTGGACCGGAGTAAAACTAGTTCCCTTTCACCGTGCGATCTAATGGAAAAAAAACACCCCCCCCCCCCCAAAAAAAAAAAAAAAAACGCTGTGTGGGACAAACACATTCTTTTACTATCACCATTACAATTCGATTTAGAGATCCATAATATCTTTTACAAACAAAATAGTATCAATCTTCCATTATGTTGATTCATAAGTTTAGCAAAATGAACAACAGAACAATCTGTTGTAGTGTCTATTTTAATATTAGTCAGCCCGCTGATTTCGATCTCGGTCTCGATTTCCCTTCCCCCGGGGACTAACTCAGAATCCCTTCTGTAATTGCTCAAACTGTAAAAAATTTTACGCCCTTCCGTTTTACATTATCAATGTGATGACACTGTGTCAATCAGATCCCATCGCTTATTATTAGTCAGTTCAGTTGAATCATCGCCGTCCGGAGGGATATCTCTAGCAATGAATAGCAAACGAGAGCAGTATTTCTGGGCAGTTATGATAGGAAAAGTAATCAAAAGCAATTAGTTCTAGATAGAGAAAAATGACGTGTGTCATGTCTGAATTTAGGAAAAACAAAACACGTTTTTCTTTGCTGCTACACAGTGAAACAGGATAGAGTTGACGACATCGACGATTATATGACGATCGATAAAATCATGATTCACCATATTCACGGAAAGAAATTAAGATTCCAGGCGTCGCTGAAGACATCCACGAGGTAAGCAAATGGGATAACCCCTTGCGAGTGGCAACCTTTTCGGTTTTTAGCGTGGAACTTTAACGGAGGGAAAATGTTGCTGGTCGCACGATAGACAGGAGTTGTTTTTTTAGAAGAAACAGCGACTTTTGATTGCACGAACATGCAACCGGTCACTAATAAGAGTTAATGCGCAACTAATGTATCTACACCATTCCTTGAATAAACCCCCCTTAGGCATACGCGATATTACAAACCAAGGCCGTATCCAGAGGGGGGGGAGGGTCCAAACCCACCCCAAAACCCACAAAAGTAATCGATTTTTGTAGATTTTAAAATCTGATCTATATCTTTTTGTACTTTTTGGTCCGACCCGCAGCCCCCCCCCCCCCTCCCGAAGTAAATTCCTGGATACGGGCCTGCTACAAAGATAGTCCTCGCAAGCCCCACTTTTGTTGTGCTATTGAAAACAAAATGTTTATTTTCAATAAAACTGTTCTACTACTACTACTACTAAAAATCGTTCTCGAAGATAAAATGGGATACACCTCTTTAGAGCCTTGTGTCCCAAGAAAGCGGATGTTTCCCGCGACGTGAAGAAAATAAATCACCTTGGAGTTGAAGTGGCGGTGCGAATTTTTTCCGCTAACAACGTCGAGTTCGCCATGAGGAATGAGAATCTGCGTTCTGTGGGCACCAAGCTTTACACGCTGCTATGACAATAATTGCTGGTTAATTAGTCTGATCGAAGCTTTTTACTTAGAACAAAGGCTGTCACCTCATACCGAAGACTGGGCTTCTCTTAGAAAATAAATGGTTTTTGTTTCTTAGGTTGTATCTATTGTTTACAGTAACTGAACACGCCTCGAACTATTTCCTTTTTATATTCCAGTATTGAAAGATATCTGAATACTGTAAAGCTATTGAAAAATTGTTAATAAAATTATCAATAAAATTAAAATAAAATTATATTAAAAAAAGTATCCCTGGCTATTGCCTGTGTTATGCCTTTTCCCAGGCCCACCGGCTTCTAGCAAGATTTCGGCAAAATTCAGAAAAACAGTTTTACGCAACGATACGATACGCGAACACTCATCTTGAGCGTAAAGCTTCAAGAGGCGTAATAGCTGACAGTGATAACTACATACACGAAGTAACTCCTGGATATTATGACTGTGATTATTGGCTCGATTATTGGGGCTCAAGTTATTGAATCGAAAAACTTACCGCCCGTTTATGTCCAGAACAGAGCGGAAACCGTTAGTCAAAGGCTCAATCACTGAAATTCTTTTAATTTGAAGTAGTGAAGTGCTCCTCAGGCGGGATTTGAGAATCTACCACTGAGATACAAAGAAGTTTGTGTTTTATATGATACGGTTAAAGTCCCTTGTATAACATTCCATCTCGCGTAATCTTCACTGAAATTCCCTTATTTTATTTGGATAAGGCCTACTCATTCGAAAAGAACTAATCACTTCCCCCGGAAAAACGACTGTAACTCAACCAACTTTTGGAATATGAAATAGTCTTTTCTCTTATTTCTCGAAAAAAAAAATTCATATAAAGCAGACTTCGCTGGATTCACTAAGCAATAGCATTAACAGACACTAAGGGGGAACGGTAGTCCGAAACTCGTAATTGCAGATTCAGCATGGGTTTTGGTCGGTGAACAGGTCAAAGTCAAAGGACTCCTTCTGTGCGATGTTTATCTATGTCTCAGAGGTCATCAGAGGGAATTGGGTCGAGAGGACTGACACTAAATTGCATCTGAATGACCTTTTTTGCAGTCATTGAAGTACCTGAAGCAACCAGTTCGCCAATTCACTTGTCGAGTAAAAGCGTCTAACAGTCAAAACACTGAAAATCTTCAAAAGTCGGAAACAGATTTCGAGTAACAAGGCTAAAAGTCGCTGTGGGATCCCAAAACATAGCAAGACCAAAAGTTTCGATGGGATCCCAAAAACTAATATTTGATCCACAATTGGGTCTTGCCTTCGCCAGGTCCACTCTTCGCCAGACTCGTTGAACATTTCACTATTAAAATTTAGAAACAGCTTGAGGCCAAATAGCTAATCATCTGAGAAACCAAGTTCAGATATGGATTCACCATTTGTGTTTACCCCTATTTCTCGCCGGACAAGTACCCCTATACGTCCGGTTTCGGCCAAATCCCAGGCGAACTGCTTGTCTGGCAATAAAATAAAGTTAAACAACAAATTCAATGTATCTTTACCCCAATATCGAACATCTAATCAACTTCAAATTAAAATTTTACTTTTAAGAAACTTTCCGGTTTTGGCCGGATTCCAGGCGAACTACTTGTCCGGCGAGACCAATGGTTGTCATAATCGTGTTCACCGTGTCTGTCTGTCGGTTCACTGTTCTCGAGTTAGACTACTTCCATAAGTGCTAGGACGATGAAACTTGGCAGGCATATCCGGGACCCGACCAAGCAACTTGGAAGTAGCCACTTCCCGGAACCAACCATCATGGCTAGAGGGAGGGGGAATGCGGAAATATATTATCTTACCAACGTCAGATTACCTCGATTGTAGTCAGATCCCTACCGGAAAACCGTTGTTAGTCGAAAACCCATGAAATATTCTGATTTAACAAGCGTGTTCATTTCGAAATTTCCATTCAAATTAATTGTCAGATAGTTCAGAAACAAGTAGTTTTCACCATCGTGTTGAGCATGTCTTCTTACCCACTACTCGACTATCACATTAGCTGTTTCAAAATATTTTGTTAGTCCCTTAATTTGAATCCCCTCCCCCACCCCTAAATGTAGAGCTACAAAGCCCATCTACAAACTTGACTGGTCCGACGACCCAACGAACCCTCACACCAAGTTTCATCAAAATATCTCATTCCCTTCGAGAGTTATCGTGCTTACAGACGGGCGGACAGACGGACGGACGGACGGATAGACGGACGGACGGACAGACAGACAAATTTTGCGATGTCATAGGTATCCCTCCACTTACGTTTTGGGATCCCAAAAATACCTCAAATTAAATATTCTTTGAGCCCAAGCTGACTTTGAAACAGTTATTCAAACAATGTTTACAACGGATACGTCAGCTACTATTTTTCATCAGCGATATTTCGGCCCTTCTCCCCGGAATAAATACCTCAAATTTTTGACTTCCCCCTCCCTCCACTTCTCCCCTCTCCAGATGATCGGATCGAGGGAATGACTATTTCCTATTTAATCTGGTCTGGTCCCGGACATGCCTGGCCCGATTTTCAGCGTCCCAGCACATCAGGAAGCACCAAACTCGCGGGATCACTAGAAATTCGGACTTCTCCCCCCCCCCCCCAAACGTGATCGGATCCGTTTCGGTTATATCCGTCACGTATCTAGGACTTGTGCTTGTTCTTTCCACCAAGTTCTCATCCTGATCTCTCCACTCACATAGTGACTTTTTTACAACAAAAAGTCATTGAATTTCGCTCCTCTGATGTCTGCGATCTCCACACAAATACACCCGTATACGCGACTCATCGCTGGTGGTCTCGTATCTATTTTTAGTCCCTTCGTGGCAGCTTCATCTTTGTTCATTGGTCTTTAGAATTCACCCTGGTGATATTTGACATTTAGAAGATAGATGTAGCAAACGTGCTGATAGCGTTTGTTTTGCTTAGATCCTAGTCAAACTGGGCTCGAACCCGCGGCTTATTTGCGAAACAACTAAAAATCCCTAGGGGGACGTGAGATTTGTTTGGCTATGTGACAGCTTGGGGATAATGAGCAGGACTGCAATTAGGGGTCGGTTAGAGGTTCCTGTAACATAAATATACGCGCTGTTTTGCTCTAATTGACCTACTGAATTAAAACGACAACATTCAGAATTAGATGTATTGTATTCTTTTTCTTTTTTAGCGATTCTAATTGTCCGTCAGTCGGTCTGTCGGTCCCGTTTCTGCTAGTTCGGGCACTTCCAGATAAGCTAGGACGATGAAACTTGGCAGGCATATCAGGGACCGGACCAAATTAAATCAGTCGCTTCCCCAGTCCGACCATCTAGAGGGGAATGGGGGAGGGGGAATCCAGAAACATATGGAAAAATTAGATATTTTTAGCTTACGAACGGGGTGATCGGATCTTAATGAAACTTGATATACGGAAGGACGTCGTTTCTCAGACGTTCCATTTTAAATCCAGACGAGATCCGGTGAAATTGTGGGGGAGATGGAGGGGGAAACCGGAAATCTTGGGAAACACTTAGAGTGGACAGGTCTGGATGAAACTTGGTGGAAAGAACAAAGCACAAGTCCTAGATACCTGACTGACATAACCGGAACGGATCCCCTCACTTTGGGGGAGTTGGGGGGGGAGTCCAAATTTCTAGTGATCCTGCGAGTTCGGTGCTTCCTGATGTGCTAGCGACGACGAAAATTGGCAGGCATGTCAAGGCGTCCCGACCATTTCCCCCGATCTGACCATCTGGGGGGGAGTGGATTGATGGGGGAGCAAAAAAAATTGAGGTATTTCTAACTTGCGAACGGGTGATCGGATCTTGATGAAAGTTGACATTTAGGATGACTTCGTGTCTCAGACACGAAGTGTGTCAAATACTTTTAAATCCGGACCGGATCCGATGACACTGGGGGGGAGTTGGAGGAGGGAACCGGAAATCTTGAGAAACGCAGAGTGGGGAGATCTGGATGTAACTTGGTGGAAAGAACCAAGCACAAGTCCTAGATACCTGACTGACATAACCGGAACGGATCTGC